>JARYGA010028772.1:0-80030 GCA_030545235.1 Helianthus tuberosus | reverse complement strand
ACCCAAAGATTACCCGAACCCGCAAAGATACGAACAATCAACACAAACTCATTATATGAAAGACATCCACCAAAGTTTATGTGAAACAACAAATAATCAACAATCAAATCCAAATACGCATACGCACCAAATTAGAGATTCTAAAGTTCTTTACTTTCAAAGATTAATCCATACACAAAAAATAGAAAACCGTTAAAAATCCAAACTTCATTAAACTTTAATCTATCCTAGGTAGTAACAAAGGTTCTAGCCAGAAAACATAGTGTCTAAAATCAAAACACAAGTTTCAAAACAAGAATTCATGATCAAAGTACTGAAAAACAAGAAAATAATGAAAACCGGGAGATAAAACCCGAATGATCTTCTTTCCTATGCTCCAAGCTTCAACTGAATGATTCTCGTGTGCCAAAACGCTCCAAAGAACTCGAAATCTGCTACTAAATTCGCCTAGGGGTTCTCTTTTTTGTAACTAGGGTTTCTTGAATGATTAATTATCATTATATATGTTTTCCAAACTCAACCCTTGACCAATATCGAAATAATCTGCCAGTAACCTTCTCTGGCGGGGCGCGACTAGCACACGTGAAGATGTCGCACCCCGCCAGCGCCTTCTCACTTCGTTTATAACTTTCAGTCTCTCGCCGGACGCGAGAGACTTGCTTAATAGGTTGCGGGGTGCCAGAGACCATCTTTCCAGAATATTAACTTCGTTTTAGATCCCGATCTTTCCAACGCATTCCAGGACTTGACGTTTTGAGTATTTTGGCTTGTTTTACTCAGTTTCCAGCAGATTTAGGCACCAAGATCTGCGAAACGCGATTGAATCAACAATATGCACATTCTAACAAAAACAAAACTAAAAATAACAGAAAACTATACAAATTGTACACGAATAAAGGATGTATTTTGCAATACATCAGTTTCCTTCCTCAACCAACTCTTCACCGTACTGGCGAAGTTTTGCTACATTCTCATGGCTCATTGGCGGCATTGGGGCTGGCACGGGTTCAGGGTAAAGTGCTTCTGGTTCTGCATAGGGATATGGATTATTCAGTAATTCCTGAAGTGCCCAGTCGTTGGCCCACCACTGATCTAAAGGGTTAGGTGCTGGAATCCTAGGTATCTCCTTTAGATCAAAGGCTGGGATTGGTAGTTGGTTTTCCTGGTTTTGTTCTAGATTCATGGGCTGGTCAGGGTATAAAGGAAGTAATTGTGGTTCTAGTACTGCTACTTGGTTGAGATCAAATTCTCCTTCTACATTTCCAAACATATGAAAGTTGGCTAATCCAATTCTTCTTCCCATAAAGGTCTAGCGAATGGATTTTGGGTATTTCTCTCAGCTCTATTCACTATTGCTTGTTGTTGTATTTTTCTCATCCTTTTTCTCCTCTCCACTTTTGCTCTACTAAACTTTTCTTAGGGGGAGAAGGTTCTTCGGATTTGGCTTTAAAAACAAATATTTTCTCAGAATCGGCTGTGTATCCGGAGGTTGGATGGGATGTTCCTTCATCCATTGGAGAATGAGGTAGATGATGATAAGCGTCAGAAGTACCCTGATCACTCATACTGTAAACTAAGAGCATTGTCAAAATAACATAAAATAATAATATACATATTTACACAGAATAACACATAAGTTATTTCTTAACATAGTTGGTTAAAATTTAGGTATTAAAAGAACACCTAAATGGCTTAAACCAGTGGCTCTGATGCCACCTTCTGTTGCAACCCCCGACCCTACCCTGGGAGCGGGAGCCGCGAACCAGTTAAGTGGTATCGGTGTTTATTAATTTGGCAGCGGAAATGAGACACCAGGATCGTAGTTAGGAAATAATTTCAGAGTTTCAAAAACACCAAACTTTTATATTAAATAAATGGGATAAAACCCATATTTCATTCATCATATATTTATAGGGATAAACCCTAGTTGCTGAAAACATAAACTTTTTATTTAGGTAACTTTATAGCCAATATCTCTAAGCCTTTAGTGCTCCTTAGCTGGCTTTTAATATCTTTCACATCAAGTTACCTGAAATGCATTTTAAAAACATTTTATCAGCAAGAAATACTGGCGAGTACATTCCAGTTTACAGAAATAAGCTTTTATAACTTTACAGTATTAAGAGTGATTACAATGTTTATATCTACCCAATTACTCATTCAGTTTTTGTCACGTTGGCAGTTACAATGACCGTGGTCATATTACTATTGGCTAAGTCTTTGTCCAATAGTAACGCTTGACTAGTAGTGTATACAAAAACCCCACATACTGGCAGTAATTGTAGAATACAAAGACTTAATCACTGTAAGTATAATTGATAAACATTTGAGATTTTGTAACACAGTTTGGTAGAAAAAGAGAATGACTCACATTGCAAACTTATGTTTTTCTACGGGCTTCCTGGTGATATTTCCTGCTTATTTTCTTGAGTTTCTATTAAATACATACAATGCACGCGTGTTAGTAAAATAACCCAAATCACATTAGCCATACAACACGAGATAGAACCCCAACGGACTTAGTCAGGAAGAGTCTTGACATGCGTTGCTGGGTCCTAGATCAATGGGGTTGGGTAACGAATTAGTGATCGGGGGTTAAAATACTTACAACGGGGCAGAGCTTCGTGTTTTAGGGGGTATTTTGGCTATATTTTCGGATTATAGAGACTGAGAGAGAAAGAAAGAAAAACGAATTTTAAAGTGCAGATGGCTGCTCAATTTATACGATTTTTCATAGCCTGTCGCGCCCCGCGACAACCCTCACCCCTTTTTTTCTCGGCCCGCGAGGGCACCCTAGCTACGGCTAGGGTTGCCGAGTCACACCGTAGGCCCACCACGTTACGTGACACGTGGCACAAGGGGTGTCCGACAAGAAATACTACGTCGCGCCCCGCGACCGACCCTAATCAAACCTGTTGCAGCCCGCGACAGGTGCATTATTCTTGATTTTTCATTTTTTAATTAAAATTAACGTTACATCGGGTCCGGTTTTGCGATTACGGAGCATTTTAGTGCGGTTTTGCGATAGGCGACTTTAATGTTGTTAGGTTAGAGGATGAGCGGTTCAATTCGTCTTTTGATCATAATCGAGCTTTCCTTTTCAATAGTTTTATCAGCGAGGCGGGTTTTTTTGAATACCGGATACTGGGGAAGAGCTATACTTTTATATCTGATAACGTCCTTAAGTTGAGCAAATTGGATTGGGCATTTGTCAGTCTTGAGTTTATGATGAAATGGCCCCTGGCCTCTCTCGTGGCACTGTCGCGAGGCCTCTCCAACCACAGTCCTTTGCTGCTTCGATGTGACGACTCGGACTTTGGCCCTTCGCCTTTTAAGTTTTAAAATAGTTGGTTGGGTGCGAATGGTTTGGATGGTTGCGCTGATGAAGCTCCGAGTTCTGTTACTAGTGCAGGGGGCGGGTCAAAGGGTTCGCAACATTACTTAAGCTACTGAAGTCTAGGATGTAACATCTGCTAAAAACAGATCTCCGAAACCCGACTCGAATTGTAAAAGCGGAGCCTTTGGAAATAAATAAAATGCGAATTTTTATAATTTTTATAATTTTATTATTTAATTATCGTCACGTATCATGTTTGATTAAAACCAGATTAAAAAAATGTTAATTATATAAAGTAACACATTTAGTTGGGTTAGTATTTACAAAGGGATAAACTAACTAGGTTAGCTTTTAATGTTCAATAAGTTATAAATTTTTAAGGCTGAAACCGTCAGAGTATGAAAGCTATTTAATGAAGAAACTTTATGAGGCTGAAAACGTCAAAATATGAAAGATGTTTAATAAATGAAAGAAAAAGAAACGTTAGGTACGTGAGCCGAACCTGGATCCACGTGTTCAACAAACCACCAATACACCAACTGAGCTACGAGGCTCTTGGTGACAAACCCGTTGCTATCTGCTTTTTAAACCCAACCAGAAACCCCAAACCCCCATCTCCTCCTTCACCCGACCTACAGAACTCGTGACCCGTTTCCAACTTGTTTGATAAAGGACATGTCAATGTCTTTTACATTCTAAACAACAAGGTATGCAGCCAAACGACATATGATGATCATTTCAAATGACATGGGGACCCAATAGAAAATGACGTTGGTCTGATTCCTTTCTCTTTCGTGACCCGAAACCCATATGAATCCGACCCGTTTCGTGCCATCCTTAAACACAATGTTTGGTCTTCCTTGTGAACTAAAATGGATCGTAAATATGAAAAGACCAGTTGTATACCATTCAAATCGATCATTACCATCCTCATTGATCACCTTAAATTCGAATTAAACTCAACTTTAAATACCATTAATACATAACATGCATAAGAACATACTTGATCCAATTCGTTATTCTTGGCCTCTAAAATTGGTACCATTAGAACCCTCTCAGCTTTTAGACAAATCCCCACGATCAATTTCACAATCCATTTGCAATATCTCACGGATTAATTCGAAGAACAAACTAGGGCTCGTAGCTTCCATCACTGATTTCTCGTTCAATTCTTATCCAAATCAGGTTATTCTTGATTCCATTTTGCTTAATTTTTCATGCTCTACAAAAGCTCTCTATCCATTTCTATGATAGAGGGCAAATGAATTTGAATTTGATTTCATGTGAGATTAGGGTTCTTGAATTCCTAAATTTGGGGCTTTTGACCATAGAGGCTTGTTTTGATGAAATTGAAGTTATGATTCTGTTTGTTATCATACTAGATTAGTTTATAGAAATTTTGATTTTTTTGGACATTGTATAAATATGTTATGAATTTTGACATATTATTATATTGGAAAATCCATAAAATACTAATTTATCAAAATAATTTGGTGAGTGTTCATCGTGTGTGTGTGTTCAATGGATGTTAACCTATTAATGATATGAAATTGCTTGATTTTTGAAGCATGACGATTGGGATCTACAAGAGGATTCAAAGGTTCTTGAGCTGTTGTAGATAGTTATGTCTTTAATTTTGTGTTATTATGTCGTAGTAATTACTTCTGATTCTAGAATTTGAGGTGTACTTAAATGGTTAATGAGAGTATATGATGAGTAGGTTAGTTTTCCTTTCAAAAAGAACTATCGTTTGGTGATTTTAATCATTTGGTAAATGCAGATTATGGGCAGAAGCCTTATATATCTACTTTAGTGGATATCAAAGTTTCCGTCGGCTATTGCTGAGTTGGAGGATATCAAAGTGCAAAACCTCTGTTCGTTGTGAAACATGTATTGGCAAAGGTCTGTTTTATGTTTTGAAATCTCTGTTTGTTGTGAACAGATGTTAGAAAATAAAACAGTGGTTGATACATCTGTTGACTTTGGTTAACAGATGAATGAAAACAAATGTTTGAAAGCACTGTTGGGTTAAAACAGTGTTTTGTGGAGAAAACAGTGGTTGTTTTTTTTTTTTTTTGTAAACAGTGGTTGCTCCTGTGACTGAGAACGATGCACAAGAGACTAGAGACAATCCTGTTCAGATGGAGGTTGATACCAAGGTAATTTTTTGGCAATTCTTATTGTGAATGTAGAATTTAGATTTTTTTTTAAATTTATTTTGTTGTGCCAGGTGGAGGCTCCAAAGAAAAAGGTCAAAAAAGTCAACATACCAGTTTCTGAGTTGGTCTATGGGGCAATGCTAGCTGCTGATGTGGAGAAAGCATAGAGCACGGGTTTGAAATGGCGTTGCAGGACCGAGTTATGGAAAGCAAAAAAGTCACCATTGTCCTTAGGTCGGCCAATGCATCGGGCTGGTATGGTTTTTAATTAACCATTTTTCCATTTTTTATTTAATTAACTTGTAATTATCTTGTGGTTCATCGCATTGTTGTTAATAGCGACGATAGCGAGCGCGATAGCGAATAGCGTAGCGTAGCGCTGGATCATTGCTATCTGATGTTTAGCGATCAATAGCGTGAAATGGCGCCACCTAGGGTTTTTGTTTTCTTTTTAAATATTAAAAACCAAAATTTTAGGCATTTTAATCGACCAAACAGCTGTAATCTTCACCAATTGCAAAAAAAACCTTAAATTCAAGAATTAAATTTTGATATATTTTGAATAAAAAAAGTTTCTAATACGTTATCGCTAAACATCAAATTGCGCTCGCTATCTCATCGCTATCACTACGTAGCATATAGGTAGCTTGTCGCTATTATTGTCGCTATTATCGCTATTCGCTATTAACAACCATATTCAGCGGAATTATCGTTTCTTTTTATTTAATTAATCTGCAAAATTCAGATATTGAAGTGTATACTGGAATAAGTTAGTTTGCAGTTAAAAAGACTAAAACTGGTAAAATTATGCACTTTTTTTTTATCATAAGGACATGTCAGATTATTTACTCTTAAACCAAACTTCATTTTGTTTATTGTATGTTACGTTTAAAAGCATAAAACCATTACATACTTAAAAAACTTCTATATCGTATTAGCATTTGAAGAAACACCAAACTAATCTGGTGATTAGTTTGTTGTTTGTGCCTCGACAAACAAGGTTAATCTTCTTTGTCTTGTCCAAGCTGTGATACGAGAATCCTGCAAAACACTAAAGACACCGTTAAGCTCGTTACGAGGAGGGGAGTAGGGAGGTTGTTGTCACACCCCAAAAACGTCGCAGCGGAAATACAAACGTAGTGGTGATGGAAGTTGGTGCCCATAAATATCTTGGTGAACGATGCATTGTTAATGTTGGACATTTAACTTAATTAAAACATTTTTTTAAAGCTTAATGTTTAAAAGCAAACCACAACCATAACATAGTTAAGTTGTCTTGATCCTCATGGATCTTAATACATAGGTCCCAAATCAGTACCTGAAGATACGCGAAAATTCCCGAAGCCGAACTCAAGTACCTGAAGAACACATTAAAATCAAGTGTCAACACAAAGGAGGGTGAGTTCACAAATCAAAATTATAAACAATTTGATCCAAGGAAAACTTTCTAATTATGTGTTTATTAACAAAACATCCATATAATTTAAGAAAGTCATTTTTATTTCCTTTACAAAAATCCGAGGGTCTGCCGTCACAAGCGTTTCCCAAAAACCTTCGAACAAAAGCATCTTCCCAAGGTTTACATATTAAATTGATAGCATCCAATGTTCAGATTCGTAAGTTTGCAAGACATTACAAGCTATATATTAATAATGAAGGTATAATCAAAGCTAGACAATAACAGAATATGAATTCGTGGCTTGACTTGACACGGAGCTATCGGTCACGACGGGGTGATCAACCCGATAGATCTATCAATAATTCCACGCGTGCAATACTTAAATGATTAAACAATAATACTTACGCATGCGCCCATAACGTGCCATCTATAATGCCTGCCTCATGAACAATATATATATATCCTACTAATACTGATAAATTTAATATATTGTGTTGTTCGAATTCCCCGAAGTCCCCACCGAAACATAAGCCTATAACCCGATACTTATTCTCTTGAGATCAAGCGAATTCGTCACAACTTTTGATTTAAGCATTTTTAAATCTACACGGTCGTTTTCTCCCAAACACCGTAATAATCCCCGTTTCTCATCGAAACATATTTATATCATCAAAAACGTTTCTCCCCGAAACATATTTATATCATCAAAATCATATATTTTCCAAGAAAATATATATTTAATATAGTCAAAGGTATGTGTTATACAAAAACATCTTTAATCCTTTTTAAGGCGTGTTCTTTCCCCAAAACAATATATAAAACAGTAAAAATAGGGGGTTTAGTGACACTCACCTTATGGTGCGTAATTTTATTAGCGAAATCCCACAATTGATCTACACGTCCTAATTTCCATATGCACGATTTAATAATCAATATTCACAAAATACCTAAGTTTCTCCCATACTTAGAATTTTTCACACACTTTAAGACTTTCTCAAAAAGTCATTATTTTTTATTATGTTGGCGTATTTATATATATATATATATATATATATATATATATATTATAAGAACTTTGCGACTTGAACGATTTTATTGGTGACCCTCTTTATGTTCTATCCGTTATCACACCCGTTTATAAGCAATATATCTACGATTTGCGCGTCGTAATATATATACATAAACGTGAACACGTTATCAATATCGTAATACACGTATCTCGTCAACTTATATACTCTATCCTTTTTAAAGCATTTATACATGAAATAACTTATTAAGTTAACCTATGTATCATTTTCATGCTCGACAAATAAGTTACATATTTAACGCGACTTTACCTATATTATCGTTCTAAACACACAAGTGTACATGCATAGTCTTAATCCCCGCTATCATGTCAACACTTAACATATCATCATACACATATCTAAATCACATAACACATTGTATCGCATAAGGTCCACCCATGAACAACCCATTCTAGTGTACATTGAAAAACGTGTATTTTAGTGATTCGGTAACGTTTTTGGGCGTCGAAAGTCACGTATGACTAACCAAACACCAAGGATACTTAATATAAGTTAAAATACTTATATTTATATGATGTGTGCGGTTTGTTATAAGTTTTTATGTGTATTTTAAGCCCTTTCTAACACTTTAGTCAAGTTTTAAATTTATAAAACACAATATTTTACTAACACTAAACACACATATGGGCAAGTGCACCTATCGTGAGCGTAGTATAGCGTTGGTAAGATACTGAGGTCGTCCACGGACACAAGAGCTTTTAGTACCGGTTTATCCTCAACGTCTAATCAAATCAAAAATTTAGAAAAATGTTTTAAACATGAAAATAAAAACTAAAAATGCTGAAAAAAATAAAAATAAATAAAAGAAAAACAGATAGACAAGATGAATCATTTGGATCCGACTCACCTTTAGTGTAACCTTTGATGATTTCCGCACTTTTGCACTTTTTAAGAGATTATCTTAGTTATAGTAGTAGGCCCCTCTTTTGAAGCTGACGTTACCCTCAACCCAGTAGTTTGAGTCAGCAAGGATACAATCCTAAAGGGACGGAATATTGAAAGATAATTAATTAAGTTATTAATGCGTAATGTGGTAGGCCCCACTTTTGAAGGTGACGTTACCCTCGGCTAAGTGGTTTGAGTCAGCAGGGATACAATCCCAAGTAGCCGGGTTAATGTATTAATAGTAGTTTACATATGAGGGGATCAAGTCATTCGCACCCCCTCCATCCAATACCAGTGGGTATTGAAGGAGGTCCTAGTAAGCTTGACCCAGGTCCTTGCAGGATCTATACACTGAACAAGGCAAGAACCTTACCAAACCATTCCCTTAACCCCCGACCAGGTAGCCAACATATCTCTATATAGACCGTAGAGATATGAATGGTGTAAATATTTTATTTTATATAGACAGTAAAATAACGCCAAGACACCACGGACAAATGATAAGGAAGTTTCACCTTCAACATAAGAAACTAGTTATTAAAGTCATTAGTACAAAACCAAATAAAAAGTGCGAAAAGATTAAAAAACAAAAGTATTACACTAAATGCTTGTCTTCACCAAGTGATGTAAGAGACTTAGGCAAACATGGCATTTGATTGTCAAGAACTCTTACTATCAATCTTGGATCCCGAGACTACTACACACACTGTATGATGGATGATGGTGGTGGATGTGGGTTGTGATGGTGGTGGAATGTGGGTGAAATGTGAGAGAGGTGGTTTGCCAAGGGATGCCTTTGAAGTGAACCAAGCACCTCTATTTATAGCCTGCACAGAAGCCCGGACACGGCCTCATATCCGCTAGACACGGCCCCGTGTCCATCCACTTTCTCTTTCTTCATTAATTGCAATTTATCTGCATTAGCTCCACACGCCCCCGTATCCGCTAGACACGACCCCGTGTGCAGAAGCGTATCTGTACTATCAAGTTTTGCTTGGATTCTACGAATCTTAGCGTTGACCATGGCCGTGTTGAGCTGGGCACACCCCCGTGTCGGGAAATAGAAGCTTCTACACTTTGTCTTTTCTGCAGACACTTGGCCACGCCCCCGTGTCCGCTAGGCACGGGGCAGTGGTCAGCCTTATGTTCACTTGTTTTTGCTTAGGAATATGCTGTCGAGGGGTCGGGCATGCCACGTTTATTCCTTTTCTTGTAATTATGTTAGATTTTGCTGCATATTTGCTCCTTTTGTTCATTTAAGCTCATTTAATCCTGAAAATACAAAAGGAAGACAAAAACACACTTTTTCCAACATTCGTACTAAAAAAGGTTAGTTTTATGCCTCATTTGATGTAATTTATATGTTGCATTTTAAACACATCATTATATCAAAAATACCAGTTTATTTACTGATCTAAACTAGTTTTATAAAAATCACTTAAAAAGTCGATTTTAACCGTTTTTACCGCATAGTTTCGTACCAAACTTTGCTAAAATCATCCCAAATCGTAACGACTTGATAATATAACATAATGCATGTTATTTACTGAATAAAATGGTGTTCATACTCATGATAACTCAGATTTCATGCAAACCACATAAATCATACAAGTTTCACCCTTTTTACCAATTTTTAAGCTACATGTACCACATGCAAAGCTATCTAATCTATGGCAAAGTTTCTTACCATTATAACACTGCAAATAACACCATTTTTAGTGTTCATAATCTGCTTTAAACAACATTTTTCATATCATAACATTTTCATCATTTCTTGATCACATAATCCTCATGCATGCTTATGTACAAGTTTCTAATGCATGTAATCATAATCTCATCATTTCACATGAACTTAAATGCATCACTCACATATTTAATTCATGTTCATATAATCCAAAACATCTTCATCACATCATCATCTCATCATGTTAACATAAATTCCAGATACACTTCTTATTTATGAACATATGACAAAAATCCCACATGCATGTGTACATATATATACATACACGACACACACACATGTGCATATAAACATCCAAAAATCCACTTTTCATAATTATCTTTAATCATAGAACTTTTTATAAAATCAACCTTTGATCATGCATGCATCAAATTTCTCATAAATCACATCATCAAAATCAACTAATATCAAAATTCAATCTTTAATCTATACACATCCATATTTTCGGCCATATTAACATACACACAAGTTCCATTTTATTTTTTTGTATAAAACCCCATTTGTTTTAGATTTCAAGTTTATGAAATATTCCAAGAATCAAGAGAAACTTCCAACATCAAGATCAGGACCAAGAATTAAGAGTATGTTTTAAAAAGTAATTTTATACCTTCAAGATTCAAGTGGGTTTTTGAAAAGATTTTTGATGTTTGGAGCTTGCTTCCTCTTGGAATCCCATTGGAATCCTTCTTAGATCTCCACTCGAACTTGAAAACACCTTAGATTTAGCTTGGTTCTCTCAAGAACACTCAAGATTTTGAAAATTATGGAGGTTGTGGATTGGGTTCGGCCGTGAGTGGGGGTAGGGAAGAAGTGAAAGGGTTTTGATTTTGTATTGGTTAAATTTAGAGTGTAAAGTTGGTTTTAATCATTGTTGCAAGTCCCAACACTCAACACTTGGCAAATCTCAAGATGAGGTGGCTCCTCAATCCACCACATGCCTCCTCTCTCATACATACACGCACATATACATATATATATATATATCTATAATATATATGTATCTTATATGCTTTAAACTAGTATTTTACTGACCACCGGGTATTTTAACTCGCGTTTTAAATTACATTTATCACTCTATAAAAATAAACTCGCCATATTATTACTGAAATAATTATCAGTTGCCTCGACTGGCTGCATTGACAACATTTTGTCATATACGCGCGGTATCGCACGGTACGCGCTTAAACTCGAAAAATAGAGTTTCTAAGCGTTTTAATTAATTTTCCCTCACGAACATGACTAAAAATAACATTTTAATCATAATGAAATATTTTTAGGATTTTAACATTAATTGGGCGGCCACCGATGTTCGTTTCGCATTTTGTTCGTTACGCGATAAGCATTTATCTTATTATTGCCAACATAATTTTTAACCAAGTCTGGATTTACCAACACATCAAATACACCAATATCCATGAAATATAGCTTTTTATTTATTCATGACATGTGTTACACTTGTACGGTACAACTCAAAATAGCTGGGTGTCACAGTTCTCCACGTAACCACCCTCCGATGTGAGAATAAGTATATGCTTCGAGGATAAAAGTGTGTGATTAAGAGTGAGAAAGCAAGGAAGCAGAATCCTTAAACCTGGAGGTGAAGGTCCCTATTTATAGCCAGAGTGGTGTAGAAGAAGATGGGCGACGAGCCTTGGGCCTAGAGTCGACAACAAGGAATATCTGTTTTGTCTCTTCTGCCACGACCATTAGTGCTTTTGGGCGAGAGGGAAGCTGGCACCGCTGAGTGGATCCACGTGGCCTGACCATTGTCCTTGTGGTCTTGTCTGTCATCAGTGGCTAAGTAGAGATTGTGGAGAAGATGTCGGCGCACGCTGATTGGTGCCCCGTATGCGTCCTTGTGTACCTTCTTGTCTCTTGTACGATTGCTAATCGTGGAGCATGATCAGATACAACCTGTTGGATGTTCATTGGTCCACTGCTCTGCTACTTGTACCTGCCGTACTTGTCCTAGGATTACCTGCGCTTCTGTCCTACGCACGGCCATCAGGGATATCCTGTGTAGCCAGTGCAAGGTACAGGAAGTGAGGATTTTCATCCAAGGAGCCAAGTGTGAAATTTGGTCTTGTGTTCACCTTGACCTCATGCGCGACCTAGGTTACACCTGATCGGTCCACGCGAGGTTGGGAAAGCTGCCAAACTAGTCTAATATGAGTATGGTCTTACGCGCGACCTGATTGGTCAGCACAGGTTTCTTGGACCGTACCCCTTCAAGTCCCCCCAGTCCAGTGCTGTTTCCATGCGCAAGGCAAGTGGTTGGAGCTTTGGACTAGAAAAAATAAGAAGTTAAGCTTGCTCCTTTCTGGGTTTCCTGAAAGCCTCTTCTAAGCGAGGAGGGCTTGCGCGTGGCTAATTTTTCGCACTTCCCACAGCGCAGCTATCCAGGTGGCGCACGGGTGGTGTGCCTTAGTTAACGCAGCACAAATTCTTGCTTTGTTGAAGTGACGTGCTAACTCGCGCGGGACAATTCTTGAAATTTGAAAGTCTTCTTTAATAGCAAAGTTGGCGCGTGTGTTTATGAATTGTTATTCACATGTCGCAGCTTCCTAGCTTGTTGTTGAAGCAATCCATGCATTTTGCGCGGGAAATTTCTTGAAATTTGAAATCTGACAGGTTGGTGCAAGTTGTTGATGACAGCGACGTTTGAGTTGACTGCTGACACAGTGACGATCATGCTGTCACTGTGTCAGTCGTGCCTTTTCGTCTGGTGTCAGGCGAATGAGACCCACACACTGGTGGTAATCGTCACTCCGTATTTCCTGCCATACGTGTCAACTCATGGTTGGACAGGTGCTCGACTTATCCGGTATGGTTACCCATCGCATTAAATGCGATGGGTATAAATAGTCGAATAGGAGAAGGCATAAATCACTGTTTCTTCGAATTCCTTCTCTCTCACTCTGGTTATCATTTGAAGATCTTCAAACCTTCAAAGTCTCCTTCAAATCTTCAAGTTTTTTCCTGGCAATCTTCAACCTGTTCTTCAGGCTTGTTGTAGACTTCCGTTGAATCTTCTTCAGATCTTTAGTCTCTTTAAATTTTCAAACTTCTGTTATTACCATGTCGACTGCCGACGACGTGGTCACGGTGGAGGAGGCCGATGGTCCTCTGCCACCGCTCAAATGGGACCAGGGATTGTTCGAGCAGGTTGTTAGAGGCCAACAATTTTCCCCGGATAGGGATGCAAGATACCCGGCACAAGGGCAAACAGCTGCCAATGCCCCACCGGGCTTCATCACTTTATATGCCGACTTCTTCGGGGAAGGGAACCTCCGGTTGCCGGTGACCCACTTCTTGGGTGCGATATTGCATCACAATTCTTTCCATATCTCCCAGCTGAGCCCCATGGGTGTGACAACCGGCACAAAATCGGTAATTTTTGTACTATTTTAATATCATTATTGTCTCCAATTATATGCTTAAATGTCAACATTATCTAATTTCTTACCATACATATGAATTCATGCATGTTTTAAACTTCAAACATTGCTTTACGCATTACTGTAAACACTGCGTCAGAAAAACTAGTAAACTCACCGGTAAGACACGCTGTGTCAACATTCTGCAGAAAACAGTCAGACAATAGAATTAGGGCCTAGGAGTAGGTCCAACACCCAGAATGCATTAAAAACCCAAGTATGGACACAAGGGTTAACTTACAAACTCCCCGGAGGCTAAACTGTGCACTAAAAGCACCCGAAACACACTTTAAATGCAGGATTTTACACAAATCAGCCATAATTCAGCATTTTAACATTGAAATATCACGCAGAATTCATGTTTTATTATCCAAAATACCTTCCTAAGTGTCGGGAATCAAAAGTGTTACAAAAGGGTACATAAAGAACACTAAACGGTATAATTTATCACTTTAACGAACCGGTATCTAACCGAACAACCGGACATTACCCGGAACACCAAAATATTGCTAGAAGCATTGTTTTATTATTTTTGAACTAGTTATGGTTCCCGAACACTCTAACATGCTATATAATGCATCCCACACATAAAATACTAGACTTGTATACTTAACCTCCACTAATTACTTGCATTACCATCAAAGTTACACATGGACCCCCTCCCCCTTCCTTGTTTACGGCCCAAGGGATGGCCCCACCCCAAGATTGGTGAAATCTTCCTAAATCTCCATGATCTTCTCTTGGAATTGAAAAGATTATGCTAGTACAATTACCAACACATTACACAATGGACAATGGGTTTAGGTGGTTATAAGAGAAGCTAGAATTCACCTTCATCACCACTTCACCTCTCTCACTCTCTCCCTTCTACCTCTCGGCCGACCCCCTTCCACACACCACCACCATTTTCGTTTCAAGTTCAACTATTTCAAGCTCATTCCAAGGTGCAACAAGGTGTTTAAGGAAGTGTGGAACTCTTGGATCTTGAAGGACCACTCACACAAGCTTTTATCCACTCAATTTTCATCATTGTTCTTCCCTAGCTTAAAGCTAGTAGTAAGATCTCTCTTGACCTTTGTTACTTCTATTTTGATTAATTAAAAGAAGTATTATGTTGAAAATCACTAGAACACTAAAAGACATTGTCACACCCCAAGCGATGGCGGAATCATCGGGGCGCGGCACTGAGCGAAACAGATTGTCCAGAAGTTTCCATAACAACTATCATTACCATTTAAGTAAACATTACGTCCCATACCGTAACATAAATAGTCAAACAAGTTATTACAGACAAAATCAAAACAAATACTCTGTTCCGACAACTCAGATTTAAATAAGTAGCAATTGTTTATCTGCTTCTAGAGACCCCTAATAAGTTATCTACAGACAACTATTTGTTGGGCTCTAAAGCTTTATTCTAGCTTCCAATTCCTACCACATGTGCGTCCTAAGCACCTGTCACATACGTTAAAATAATGTCAATACATAAAATGTAAAGGTGAGCATACAAGTTTGATAATAGCATATAGAGTTCGAATTCGTTTACGCATAACCAGCACGTACACATAATGAAATGAAGCACATTAGTTATCGACATAGATCCATCGATACCAATGACTGCGGGTTGACTGCCCGAGGCAGTTCGCAATACACGATTACCACTGTAATCCATGCAAGTAAAAGATCCTTAACAACCCCCGTGTGAACGGGTGCTGAGTCCAAACTATAGTACTATCGTTGCTAAGGCAGGTAGACAGCATTCCATGTGTAAACATAACAAACAATCATTCATAAGCCACGTATAACATGCATTAATGGTTAAGCGTTAAAATAGCTTGAGTAGTGTGATAGTTGTAGTTTGAATAGTTGTAACGTATGTAACACCCAAAAGTGCTAAAAGCAAAAAGGGTTCGAGTATACTCACAGCGATATGGATTGAAGGGAGCGCTTTTACAGCGAGTACGGTTAGCCTGAATAGATTCGACAACGTAACGATAAGTGGCGCGTAAAACAGTACAAGTGGGAGTGGGTAGGATGACTGATCGTGCGGATCAGTTATCCGTGAGTAAAAGTCATCCGTGCGCATGACCTATCCGTGCGGATGGTGATGCGTGCGGATGGTATTCCATCCGGATAGGTTATCCGTGCGTACGACTGTCCATGCGGACTAGTTGTACGTGCGGGTGACTTATCCGTTCGGACAAGTTGTTTGTGTGGATAAACGTTCAAGTGGATTGTTTCTTCCTAAGATGTGTTTGTGTATGATGGCTTGTGCTTTGGAGTTTTCGTTTTAGCATTTAGAAAACACATAAGTGTTTCTATCTTTCAAGCCGGTCGCGCGGACGGCAGTCCGTGCGTATGGTAGTCCGTGCGGGCAGCCTGTGCGTGCGGGCAGAGACAATCCGTCCGGATAGCCTGTCCGTGCGTACGACTTGGCCGTGCGGATGAAGATTGTTTGATTATCATTTTAAGGCCTTAGTATCTCATGATCCGAAGAGTAATCCATTCAGAGATCGTTCGTCCGGATTGCTCGTTCGTCGATGCTCAAACCTTGTTTGGAAAGTGGGTCCCAAGGGTAGTTCGTGCGGGTGACAACCCGTGCGTATGACCTGTACGTGCGTATGACCTGTACGTGCGTATGACCTGTACGTGCGTACGGCTCGTCCGTGCGGACAACTATTCCGTGCGGACAGCTTGTCCGTGCGGACAGCTGGTCTGGTTGTTCCGTTCGTCTACACTTGGTTTCTGTTGTCGTTTATCGAGACGTTCTGATTACGTGGCAAACACTTGGAGTTGTGTTCTCACCCGCGTGACTAGACCGGTCAGTAACCACCCTAACTCGGCCTGTCGGCGACTCAGAACTGTCATTCCGGTTGACCCCGAAATCAGTTGTCGATGGGTAGGATTCCAGATCTAGAACTAGTGCATCACTATTGACGAGTAGAACACTAGAACTGATCGGATTCGTACCGGTTTTAAGGGTAAGAGAAGGAGAGAACTTAGGTTTATTTCTTTCAACTCTTTTATCCTTAGAAAAGTTTAGATCTAGGTGAAATTATTGTAAAAACTTGTAGAAATCGTTTAGATCTGAGATATTCTTGGTGGAATGAAGCCAAGCTTGAAGTTCTTATGAACTTTATGATGACGTCACCCGAGAATACCTCAAATCCGGATGATTTCATGGTTAAAATCGAAGTTTTGAAAGATAGAAATGTGTAGAATTGTGTAGTGATCGAAGATGTACAAGAATTAGTGCAAGATCTTACCTGGATTGAGAGAAATCTGAGAAAAGGTGAAGAATGCGTGTGGTTCGGACGTCACTTGCCAAAAGTGGAAAAAGTGGAGAGTGACCCGTGTATTTATAGGATGCCAAAAAGGGAAAGGGTGAGCCGTGCGCATGGCACGCACCCGGGTAGGTTATCCGCGCGGACTGGCAATCCGTGCGGATTGGCAATCCGTGCGGATGCCACCTCCTTTGGTGTGTTCGGTGCGATGTTGATTTGGTTTCGATTCGCGAGCGATTCGATAGGGTTTCCTAATCAAATTACTTTCAGTCCCAACTACTTCTTATATGGTTCGACTCGGGATTCGAGTTCGGGTTCGTTTATATTCGAGTTAGACTTCGAGTTCGATTGAGTTCGCTTGATTATCACAACACAACTTAAAATAAACATGCACAGGTAACACGTAAGGCACACACACACGTATAACGGGAAGTAAAATACATAGCTCGAGTTACGATTTGATGTCGATTTGATTAGCATAGCTCGATTAACTTTATCGCATTGTTACTTCCTGTCGTTCACAGTCGTAGGTCGATTGAAATACGGTTAGCATGACTCGATTATTGTAATGTACGACATTTACTCCACATAATCTAAATATAATAGAAACAATTCTACGAGTCACGTCGCGCGAAATTGGTCGTTGACTTTGACCTTGACTTTGACTTTCACTCGTGAAAACACGGGGTGTTACAGCCTCCCCTTGTTTAGGGAATTTCGTCCCGAAATTAAGCTGAAAGCCGTAACTAACCGTGGATCACATGTGAGAGTCCTTTGTTTGGACCACTGAAAATTGTCAAATTAATCGGGTTTTTACGGTTAAAAATTGATAATTTTCGGATATGATATGCGAAAACATTTAATCTAAAAGTCTATACAGTTTTAGATTTCAATTCAAAGCCGTTTGGGAGAAATCCTTTTTCAATTTCCAATTTTTCATTTTCAAAACCTTTTTCTTTTTCTTTCAAAACCTTGATTATTGTAGGTCCGGGTTTGAATTCGTTTCGATTGCGTACCGACTCGTGAACGTGCGGAATCCGTACACGATCGTTATCGAACACACAAAAACGTACAATTTTAACGTGATTCTATTGACCAATATGACGTGTACAAGTCCGGGAATTACGTTTTACAACTTTCTCTCTCTAGTTTCTCTCTCTAACCTTCAAAGCTCCAAATGAGCAAAAGTTTCTAAACTAACCCTAAGGGTCTTATTTATAGGCCAAGGATATAAGGAGTCTTTCCTTATTTACAAGTATGCCACCTTGCCTTTCTTAACCGGACATTACTCCTTCGTTAAACAACTGTGGATACTTTGCCTTCATGTCGCTTTCGAGTTCCCAAGTGAACTCCGCGCCTCGCTTGCCTTCCCATCGGATTTTCACAATAGGAATGCGTGAGCGCCTGAGTTCTTTGGTTTTGCGGCCCATGATCTCGACAGGCTTTTCCACGAAGTGTAATGTTTCGTTCACTTGTAAATCATCTAGAGGAACATGTAAGTCGTGGTCGTAGATGCACTTTCGGAGGTTTGACACGTGGAAAGTCGGATGGACATTGCTAAGTTCCTCCGGTAATTCGAGTCTGTAGGCGACTTTTCCGATCCTTTCCAGAATCTTAAAAGGCCCAACATAATGAGGCGCGAGTTTCCTCTTTTTGCCGAATCGGACTACACCCTTCCAAGGTGATACCTTTAGGAGTACGTAGTCACCAACGCCATATTCACGGTGCTTGCGCTTTTTATCGGCGAGAACTTTCTGTCTATCCCGAGCTTTCGCTAGGTTGTCTCGGATTTGGAAAATTTTGTCTGTCGTCTCTT
Organism: Helianthus tuberosus; assembly: GCA_030545235.1. Classification (NCBI taxonomy): domain Eukaryota; kingdom Viridiplantae; phylum Streptophyta; class Magnoliopsida; order Asterales; family Asteraceae; genus Helianthus; species Helianthus tuberosus. Next base: position 60,881 of record JARYGA010028772.1, on the reverse strand, counting down.
GTAGCAGCTCCGGACCGGTTAGTTGCGAGTGACCGATCTCGTGCCACACAATAGGCGATCGACATCTCCTTCCATATAAGGCCTCGAAAGGTGCCATCTGGATGCTAGCCTGGTAGCTGTTGTTATACGAAAATTCGACTAACGGAAGGTGTCTATCCCAATTACCACCGAAGTCTAGAACACACGAACGGAGCATGTCTTCAAGCGTACGAATCGTTCTTTCAGTCTGACTGTCGGTTTGTGGGTGGAACACAGTACTTAGATTAAGCGTTGTACCGAGTGCCGTTTGAAACGTTTCCCACAATCGTGAAGTGAACCGAGCATCACGATCAGAGATGATGTCACGAGGGGTCCCATGTCGACAAATGATCTCGTCGGTGTAGATTCGGGCTAATCGTTCTACCTTGTAGTCTTCTCGTATTGGCAGAAAGTGAGCTGATTTCGTCAAACGGTCCATAACAACCCAAATGCTGTCGTGACCTGATGACGTGGTTGGAAGCTTGGTTACGAAATCCATAGCTATGCTCTCCCACTTCCACATGGGAATTGGAGGTTGTTCAAGCAAGCCAGAGGGTCTTTGGTGTTCAGCCTTGATTCTAGCACAGGTTAGGCATTTTCCGACGTAGAGAGCGATATCCCGTTTCATTCCCGGCCACCAGTACCTATATCGAAGGTCATGGTACATTTTGTCGGCACCAGGATGAATAGAGTATCGTGATTTGTGGGCTTCATCCATGATAATCTGTCGCAGGTTGGTTCGCTTGGGAATCCAGATTTTGTCTAAGAAGTGGAATATCCCGTTTGATTTGCTCACAAGCTGGGCTCCATCGTGGTAGATTCTTTCTTTCTTCAAGGTGCGTTCGTTGAAACATGCATGCTGGGCGTCGCGAATAAGAGCTTCGAGATTGTGCTGGGCTTGAACATTACGAGTGCTAAGCAGATAGCTCCGTCTGCTAAGTGCGTCGGCAACAACATTTGCTTTGCCTGGGTGATAACGAATCTCACAGTCGTAATCGTTGAGAAGTTCTACCCATCGGCGTTGACGCATATTCAGTTCCCTCTGATTAAAGATGTGCTGTAGGCTCTTATGATCGGGGAAGATCTTACACTTGGTACCATACAGGTAGTGTCGCCAAATCTTTAATGCAAAAACAACTGCGCCTAGCTCGAGATCGTGGGTTGTATAGTTCTTCTCGTGGGTTTTGAGCTGACGAGATGCGTAGGCTATGACCTTGTCTCGTTGCATTAAGACACAACCGAGGCCAAGGTTAGAAGCATCACAGTAGACAATGAAATTATCGTTTCCGTCGGGTAGTGTGAGAACAGGAGCCTTGCAAAGCATGTATTTGAGGGTTCGAAAGGCAGACTCTTGTTTGGTTCCCCAGACAAAAGGCTGATCCTTCTGAGTGAGAGAGGTAAGTGGTACAGCAATCTTCGAGAATCCTTCGATGAATCGTCGATAATAGCCCGCCAGCCCGAGAAAGGAGCGGACTTCAGTCGGGTTCTTAGGCGTAACCCAGCTCTTAACAGTTTCAATCTTCGCAGGATCGACGTGAATACCCTGACTATTTACGATGTGACCCAGAAATTGAACCCCCCCCCCAACCAAAACTCGCACTTGGAGAATTTGGCGTAGAGTTGGTTCCCCTGGAGTAACTCGAGAACCAAACGTAGATGTTGCGCGTGTTCGGCCCTTGTTTTGGAATAGATCAAGACATCATCGATGAACACGATGACGAAACGGTCAAGATACGGTTTACACACTCGATTCATCAGATCCATGAAAACTGCTGGTGCATTGGTTAGGCCAAAAGGCATGACAACGAATTCGTAATGGCCGTAACGAGTGCGAAATGCGGTTTTGGGTATATCTTCCTCTTGTATACACAGTTGATGATATCCTGAACGTAGATCAATCTTCGAGAAGCACGTAGCGCCTTGCAGCTGGTCAAACAAATCGTCGATTCGAGGTAGAGGATAGCGGTTCTTGATAGTCAACTTATTCAATTCCCGGTAGTCGATGCACATCCGGAACGACCCATCCTTCTTTTTGATGAAAAGAACTGGTGCGCCCCAAGGAGAGGTGCTCGGGCGAATAAAGCCTTTTTCAAGCAATTCCTGGAGTTGGGTTGAGAGTTCGCGCATTTTGGACGGCGCGAGTCGATAAGGAGCTCTGGTGATAGGATTGGCTCCAGGAATGAGATCAATGCGAAAATCAATATCACGCTTCGGAGGTAGTCCGGGAAGATCCTCTGGAAAAACTTGAGGAAATTCTCGAACCACTGGAACGTCTTTTACTTTCTTCTTCTCTTTCTTTTCCTTCTCCGCTGCTACGACATGAGCCAAGAAAGCCCTGTATTCCTTACGGAGATACTTGCTAGCTTGTAGGCATGACATAAGCTTGAGACCCTTCGAAGTAGTATCACCATAAACGCACAATGAATCACCGTTGGTGAGCGAAAAACGAATCATTTTATCGAAGCACACCACTTCGGCATGGTTTTCGCGAAGAAAGTCCATGCCTACTATGACATCAAAGCTTCCTAGTTGCATAGGAATGAGATCGATTGAGAAGATGTGATTGTTGAGCTCGAGTGTGCAATCACGAATAACAGAGTTTACAGCGATGGTTCTTCCGGTAGCGACTTCAGCATCGAATGCAGAGGAGAGTCGAGAACGTTTACGACTAAGGAGTTTCTCAAATTCGAGTGACACAAAGTAATCATCGGCTCCAGTATCAAACAAACATGAAGCATAAATACCATTCACAAGGAACGTACCATTGACCACGTTGTTGTCGACCTGGGCTTGACGCACATTGAGGTTGAAGGTTCTGGCTCGTGCTGCCTGTTGTTGTTGTTGCTGCTGTTGCTGTGGCGGCTGCTGTTGCGGTTCTTGTTTCACTACCCTGTTCGGGCACATGTTGGCGAAATGATTCGGGTCGCCACACGTGAAGTATGCTCTGGCTTTGACTGCGGGTGCCGGAGGAGCTTGTTGACCCTGTGGGGCAGCGTGTAGAGCTTGATTGGCAGGAGCTTGACGAATACGGCAGTTGGCAGTAAAGTGGCCGTAGACGTTGCAATGAGCACAGAAGCGGCATTGAATAGCAGTCGGATGATGATAGGTGCAAGTAGGGCAGAGTGGGTGTGGTCCAGTATATGCACGCTTTGCAGGCGGTGCATTGGCCATAGGCGCCACTACTTGACGCTGTTGAGCAGGTACAGCTTGGATCAGTGCAGCAGTAATCGCACAGTTCTTGTTGGTGGAGTTGTTCTTTCTCTTGTTCTTTCTCTTGTTGCTTGACGACGTGGTTTCAGTAGTTGGTGCAGTAGCGGTAGCTTGATGCAGATGCTTGGAGGTCTTATCCCACATCCCAGCCTTGACCCTTTTGTCATTGATCTCAGCGGCCAGCATATAGGTTTCTTCGATCGTGGCAGTCTTGGCCGCTTGCACGAAATCAGCGACGCAGTCGGGCAAAGCTCGGATGTATTTCTTGATGGTCATCTCAGGGGTCTTGACTTGGTCAGGACAGATAATGCTGAGCTGTTTGAAGCGAGCAGTAAGGCCAGCATTGTCTCCATCCTTCTGATGTATGTGCCAAAATTCATCTTCAAGCTTTTGACGCTCGTGAGGAGGGCAGAATTCCTCCAGCATGACTTCTTTGAGCTCTTCCCACGACAAACCGTAAGCTGCATCATTCCCTCTCTTGTTCCTCTCGGCCGTCCACCAGTCCAAGGCACGGGACTGAAAGACGCCGGTAGCGTTCAGAGTTGGAAGGTCATCAGGGCAACCACTTTGTCGCAGAGTAACCTCGATAGAGTCAAACCAGTGGAATAGAGCAGTAGGACCTCCTTCGCCTATGAATTCTTTCGGCCCACATGACTTGAATTGTTTGAAACTGAAAGGTCTTGCGACAGCTCTAGGACCTTTAGTCCTCGATTCCTCGGATGATTTGCTGGCGTTCTCATAGGCATCGCTCACTGCCTTTGCTACAGCTTTCGCGACGATGGAAGCAAGACGTCTGTCTTTCTTTTCCTGGCGAGAGAGTTGATGACGGGATCCAGACGACATTGTCTGCAATAGACATCGCCATGGTACTCAACACATGTATTCGAATCTCACCTCACACGTCTAGTACTTACTAAAGCTCAGTAACACGTACCATTTAAACGCATACAGTCACAAAATCACAGTATTGCACAAAATCACATAAACACATAGAGCACATAATCACAATATTCCTAATCACATAATCATGACAGCAAGAATCACATATACTTAGTCACTAAAAGCACCTACGAGCATACAAACCATTCTGACTGCCTCTATTGTCGATTCGCTAGCGATGAGTTGTGTGGGTCTTGTGTTTTAGCAGAAGCAATAGTGTTAGGTCGAAACCAATAGTACCTTAAAACGTTAACAAATAACAGAAAATGCATAAAATTTTCATAAAGATCGATAAATCGAAGGTAGATTGTCTGCGGCAAATAGACTTCGACTAACCAAAGTAGCTCGACTATTCGCAAGGATCCTGCACAACGACCTCCAGGACTATGCCTTTGCCTCGATTCTCGGGCGTTGGCGCAATTCCCTTTGGTTAGGTTGTGTCTTTAGATCGTTGGAGTCCATCGAACTTTGGTGGAAGTTTTTTCGTATAAAAGCGGGACGAGTCGTCAAGGTTAGGGTTTCACCCCTAGCTTGCAACTTCCGTCCTCGTTTTTGATAAAAATTGAGGAGATTATTCATCAAAATATGGATTTCACTCCTGATTTGGTATGATTCTCCTCGTTTGTAGCTAAAACGCAAGCTGATTAGGCAACTTTGGTCAAGAGTTTGAGGTTTTCACACCTATTCTCGGCCTTATTACCAGTTCACAACTTGAAAATTCGAGTGCAGTGATAGAAAAGAGTGAGTGATAGTGGCGAGTTTACGCATACGCGTGAGTTGGTCTGTTGGTTCTTAACTATAGTCTAGGTCTCTAAGACTTCAACCCGGACTAGGTCGAGTCTTGCCTAATTCCCTATAGTTATGGCTCTGATACCAATCTGTCACACCCCAACCGATGGCGGAATCATCAGGGCGCGGCACTGAGCGAAACAGATTGTCCAGAAGTTTCCATAACAACTATCATTACCATTTAAGCAAACATTACGTCCCATACCGTAACATAAATAGTCAAACAAGTTATTACAGACAACATCAAAACAAATACTCTGTTCCGACAACTCAGATTTACATAAGTAGCAATTGTTTATCTGCTTCTAGAGACCCCTAATAAGTTATCTACAGACAACTATTTATTGGGCTCTAAAGCTTTATTCTAGCTTCCAATTCCTACCACATGTGCGTCCTAAGCACTTGTCACATACGTTAAAATAATGTCAATACATAAAATGTAAAGGTGAGCATACAAGTTTGATAATAGCATATAGAGTTCGAATTCGTTTACGCATAACCAACACGTACACATAATGAAATGAAGCACGTTAGTTATCGACATAGATCCATCGATACCAATGACTGCGGGTTGACTGCCCAAGGCAGTTCGCAATACACGATTACCACTGTAATCCATGCAAGTAAAAGATCCTTAACAACCCCCGTGTGAACGGGTGCTGAGTCCAAACTATAGTACTATCGTTGCTAAGGCAGGTAGACAGCATTCCATGTGTAAACATAACAAACAAGCATTCATAAGCCACGTATAACATGCATTAATGGTTAAGTGTTAAAATAGCTTGAGTAGTGTGATAGTTGTAGTTTGAATAGTTGTAACGTATGTAACACCCAAAAGTGCTAAAAGCAAAAAGGGTTCGAGTATACTCACAGCGATATGGATTGAAGGGAGCGCTTTTACAGCGAGTACGGTTAGCCTGAATAGATTCGACAACGTAACGATAAGTGGCGCGTAAAACAGTACAAGTGGGAGTGGGTAGGATGACTGATCGTGCGGATCAGTTATCCGTGAGTAAAAGTCATCCGTGCGCATGACCTATCCGTGCGGATGGTGATGCGTGCGGATGGTGATGCGTGCGGATGGTGTTCCATCCGGATAGGTTATCCGTGCGTACGACTGTCCGTGCGGACTAGTTGTACGTGCGGGTGACTTATCCGTTCGGACAAGTTGTTTGTGTGGATAAACGTTCAAGTGGATTGTTTCTTCCTAAGATGTGTTTGTGTATGATGGCTTGTGCTTTGGAGTTTTCGTTGTAGCATTTAGAAAACACATAAGTGTTTCTATCTTTCAAGCCGGTCGCGCGGACGGCAGTCCGTGCGTATGGTAGTCCGTGCGGGCAGCCTGTGCGTGCGGGCAGAGACAATCCGTCCGGATAGCCTGTCCGTGCGTACGACTTGGCCGTGCGGATGAAGATTGTTTGATTATCATTTTAAGGCCTTAGTATCTCATGATCCGAAGAGTAATCCATTCAGAGATCGTCCGTCCGGATTGCTCGTTCGTCGATACTCAAACCTTGTTTGGAAAGTGGGTCCCAAGGGTAGTTCGTGCGGGTGACAACCCGTGCGTATGACCTGTACGTGCGTATGACCTGTACGTGCGTACGGCTCGTCCGTGCGGACAGTTAGTCCGTGCGGACAGCTGGTCTGGTTGTTCCGTTCGTCTACACTTGGTTTCTGTTGTCGTTTATCGAGACGTTCTGATTACGTGGCAAACACTTGGAGTTGTGTTCTCACCCGTGTGACTAGACCGGTCAGGAACCACCCTAACTCGGCCTGTCGGCGACTCAGAACTGTCATTCCGGTTGACCCCGAAATCAGTTGTCGATGGGTAGGATTCCAGATCTAGAACTAGTGCATCACTATTGACGAGTAGAACACTAGAACTGATCGGATTCGTACCGGTTTTAAGGGTAAGAGAAGGAGAGAACTTAGGTTTATTTCTTTCAACTCTTTTATCCTTAGAAAAGTTTAGATCTAGGTGAAATTATTGTAAAAACTTGTAGAAATCGTTTAGATCTGAGATATTCTTGGTGGAATGAAGCCAAGCTTGAAGTTCTTATGAACTTTATGATGACGTCACCCGAGAATACCTCAAATCCGGATGATTTCATGGTTAAAATCGAAGTTTTGAAAGATAGAAATGTGTAGAATTGTGTAGTGATCGAAGATGTACAAGAATTAGTGCAAGATCTTACCTGGATTGAGAGAAATCTGAGAAAAGGTGAAGAATGCGTGTGGTTCGGACGTCACTTGCCAAAAGTGGAAAAAGTGGAGAGTGACCCGTGTATTTATAGGATGCCAAAAAGGGAAAGGGTGAGCCGTGCGCATGGAACGCACCCGGGTAGGTTATCCGCGCGGACTGGCAATCCGTGCGGATTGGCCATCCGTGCGGATGCCACCTCCTTTGGTGTGTTCGGTGCGATGTTGATTCGGTTTCGATTTGCGAGCGATTCGATAGGGTTTCCTAATCAAATTACTTTCAGTCCCAACTACTTCTTATATGGTTCGACTCGGGATTCGGGTTCGGGTTCGTTTATATTCGAGTTAGACTTCGAGTTCGATTGAGTTCGCTTGATTATCACAACACAACTTAAAATAAACATGCACAGGTAACACGTAAGGCACACACACACGTATAACTGCAAGTAAAATACATAGCTCGAGTTACGATTTGATGTCAATTTGATTAGCATAGCTCGATTAACTTTATCGCATTGTTACTTCCTGTCGTTCACAGTCGTAGGTCGATTGAAATACGGTTAGCATGACTCGATTATTGTAATGTACGACATTTACTCCACATAATCTAAATATAATAGAAACAATTCTACGAGTCACGTCGCGCGAAATCGGTCGTTGACTTTGACCTTGACTTTGACTTTCACTCGTGAAAACACGGGGTGTTACAGACATACACTTGAATCTTGAACATAAAGCTTACATATGATGATTTAGTGTATGAATGATGTTTGCTTGTTGATTTCTTGAGATGATGATGTTAATCATCACATGAAGCTTGCTAGATGATGTTTAGACACTTAATCTAGCAAGTGGAAGGATGATCATGTAACCACATATGATGATCATCTTCTAGTGAACACATGAACTTGATAAATAAAAATGATTTCTTGTAAAACAATGATCAAAGTGACCTAGTAAACTTATAGATTCAAGACTTGTGAATTATTTTCCAAGAAAAACCAAGTTCAAAAGATGATTTCTAATAGATCATGGTTTTTACTAAACTTACACTATTTTTGGTGATAAAATAAGTGTAGAAATACCTATGAAACAAGAAGATGTTATAAATAAACATTTTTGTAAAATATGTTTACAAGTTGTAAACATCTAAAACTTCCAAGAGTGAAGTTTATCAAGAAGTAAATATATTTTGGAGGATAACTAAACCCACTAAACACTTTACCAAGTTACTACACGTTTTTGTGGAAGATCAAGTTCATGTTGTTATGTAAATTGTGTAGTTTTTGCACTTGGTAAGTGCAAGATGTTTAGGGTTTGATTGTTGATCATTGTGTGTGATTTTGAAAAGAAAATGATATGCTAAATAGCATGGAAACCTCCATTTTTAAGGGGAAACTATGGCAAAATTTTTGTAGAAAATAAACACTTAGAAAAATATTTTTATACAGGTATTTATAAGTAAAATTTGAACATGGTTTACATATAAAAGTTTGCCATAATTTTTATTACAAAAATTACAAACATTGGAGGTTGATTTTTGATAAATAAAAAGTGACTAAGTATATATATTTAGTCATCACAATATGTGTGTTACTTGTATATTATGTGTGGTAGTTATATTATTTTAGAAGCTCGAAAATAATATAACACAATAATACACCGAAAGTGGAATACAAAATATAACATATTTTGGACAAATAGAAAATGCATCTTGTTGATGGAGAAAATATATATTTTTATACAAGTTAAAAATATACTATGTTGGGTGAAAACTAGAAGAAATATATTTTCTAAAGCTAATCTTGAAAATATATTATTTTTGAGATTTATACGAAGATATACTTATTTATACCGGAATACACCACAAGTTGTTGGCAAATTACACAAGTATGAATATACACAAACACAAGCATTCCTATGCTTGGAATTATGTACTTCGGAATTATACAATACATCGAGGTTGTAACTCAACTATACCAATGATTCCAAAATCAATCTTAATAAACAACTAAGACAAATAGTCGTTACACGACCTAAGTGTCTAATAAGACATAGTACGTGTGTAGGAAGTGATACGACGCTCTAAGCAAACCCCGGCGAAGCTACGACGCAGGAAACGCAGAATTGTGAGTTCATGTCCCCACTTTTAAACTTTTACTTGTTTTCTAACTTGGGGAAAATACATGTACAATGGTATGTGGCACACAAAATTAAGGAATGACACATAGATCACGTGACGAATAGGGTACCATAAGCACCATTAGTCAACGTATACATTTAGACCATGGAACAGAAGGGTTAGATCTAATGGGTTTCAGGCAACCCCACTCTTGGCCTACTTCTACCAAAGAGTGCTTTTGTGTCTCAGTCGATCTCGACAAAAATTCCTGGGTTTGGTGGCTTCCTATGCCGTGACATATGTTAATGGCATAGCTAACCATTAGCGATCTCGTATTCCTTACATTTGCAGAAACATTCATTTCATACAAATTACATACCATGTTTTCATTCAAGTATATAAACATTCTACTAAAAAATTGCATGAATTCACACCAACATTATGTTGACGTTTTTTTTCCAAAAACTTACATGTATTTCAGGTAACTAAGGTGGATGTACGCGCAGTTTCACTCCTGCTCTTGGATGTTGTTTGTGTTTTTAAGTTACTATGTGTCAAGACTCCTATGCCGTTTTGTTGGGTTTGGTTGTTATGTCCCATTCTATGTGGCGATATAAGAACCAAAACCTTGATGTCTATCTTTTGATTAAAGTTTTAATATTTTAAACAATATGTTGTCTTGTGATGTAAACTCAAAACTTAACTTATGTTTTTAGTTATGTAATATTAATGGCATTTGGAGTTATTTCATGAGCATATAGTATGTTTACCACTCGTATGCAATGAGAACCTTTCAAGATCACACCTCGTGCTTCCGCCTTAGAAAGGGGTGTGACAATGGGTATGGTGCGAATTCGACACTTCGAGTTTGTATGTCGATCACAGGGTGAGGAACCAACTGTCGATAAATTTATGATGTTTTATCAGTTGTAGAGCTACTTAGGGTTTTTTCCTTTGCCCTTCGCAACGTGAAGAAAATTTTAATCAGCCCCCCAAGAGCTTCCACGACTGGAAGATGAAGTTCTTCTTCATCCGCAAGGATGTCATTCCTGTTGATATGGAATTTCGCCATTCCACACCGATCCCCAAGGAGGACACGAAGGTCCCGCGTGGGGTGGCCTGGTATGAGAAGTTGCTGATGCTGCCAACTGAGTGTTTGGTGAGCAAGTATTAGTCGTAGCAGGCATGAGCGACAAGTGGCCGGAATGCAACGAGGATGTGCCGGTTCTGCTACTCAATGGTGAAGGTAAATCTCCTTGTTCTATTACTCCTTTTATAAGAGGTTTTTAAAGATAACTTGTTTTGTTTTTAACTCCTCATTTTCAAATGCAGAGGTTGCGCTTTATCAAATTGCTTTTCCTGCTTTCGCTGGTAGTATGGGCATGAGGCCCCTGCGCGGCGGCGAGGAGTATTGGTTCGAGCAAATCAAGTCAAACTTCATGTATGCCAGAGTTGAGCTATTTGCTGCTCCTCCTGATGCAACTGGAGGTACGCTCATTCCAAACCCTAGGCCATGTAGGGCCATAACTCCTGCTGGAAAAGAAATTGTTTATCTTTCCAGCGAGGAATCTGTAGCTTCATCAGAACATGATTTAAAACCATCACATGATGTGTTTGCAGGTGTATTGCGCGGTTTAGGAGTTGAGCACAAGGAGAAGAGACCGAAAAGGGTTGCCAAGAAGAAGGTTACTGTTGCAGGAGGGGTAGCGAGTAAGAAGGCGGAGACTGCTGGCGCAACGTCCGATGCTGTGTCCCGGAAAGGTACCGCTCGCTTCCGTCAAAGTAATCTTGAAGACTTTGTTTATGTAGCTGATTCCTTTCAGGAATTATATGCTATAGGTGGGAAGTTTCAGGGTGGCGTGACGGCTACTGCACGAAGCTTAGGAAGCGCGGGATCTAAAGGCCCTGAATCTGGCACGACCCCTACCTTCGTTCATATAGAAGAGACTGAAGCTGAGCCTGATGCTGAGGAGCTGATCAGGAAGACTGCTTCAAAGAGATCCCGCGTAGAGATGAAGACTGAAACTACTCCCCCTGCTAAAAAGGTTGCCACTGGCAAGCCTATTGGGAAGAAAGGGAGCCTAAGGACTCTTTATACTGAAGTCTCACCGGGTAAGTGTTTTCACGATTGCATTTCCTTCTATTTTTGCCTTAGTTGTTTGTTAACATTTTTTTCCATTGCAGAGGTTGTTATATAGAAACCAGATGCGCAGCCAAAGATAACTGTCACTCCCCCAAAACCGTTGTTTCTAATAAAGGGAAAACTGGGGAGGTGACAAAGGCTGACGAGAAAGGAATTGATGCTGCTAAGGCTGGGAAGCTATCCATTTATATTGCTCTGGAGGTCGCGAAGACTCCGTAGGTTGTGAAGACTGTTGGGGGTGAGCAGCCTATATTTGAGCACATTGACCCTGAAGCTCGGGTTGAAAAACCCATCGCGCAGCATACTGCCCCCATCCAGATAGAAACGATCACACTTACTACTGGGGAATCTGCTGGCGGTATTCATGAAGAGGGCCAGGTGAAGGCTGGAACTGCTGGGGATCGAGGCGCAGGGGGATCGGGCGCGGGCACCAAAAAAGATAAGTCAGGAAAGGAACCAAGGAGTTCGTCGCCGATCCGTGCTGATGATACATTCGGCGATATATACTATAAAACTTATGATGAAAGTCGTGCCAATGAAATCCACGCCCCTATGTGGAACTTAAAACAAAGTGATACCTTTGCTGAGTTTGGGGCATGCCAGGAGTGGATCATGGAGGTTTTCCCCCCAGGTGAAGTGCGCCACCAGAAAGACCACGGGCATGATCATCTATATCGATCATATGTTTATGCCTAAGCCAACTGCGCTTCTACCAGTCACCAAATTCCTCGCGAATGGCGCACGATGTACCTTGAGCGCTCCAGCTAGGAAAAACATAGAGAGCGATTGGCCACTGAAGCCAAATTGTTTGAGCGGGCCCAGGCTCAGTTTGCTAAGGAGAAGGAGGCCTTTGATCAAGAGAAGAAGTCTGAAGAATGGGGTCTCCGAGGCCTGAAGAAGAAGCTTCAGGTGATCGAGAATACGCTCGCTGAAGAACACCACAAGTGGCATGTGGCCTGCGGCAAAGACAACAAAAAGATGTTCGCCGCGCATGCCAAAATTACCAGTTTTAAAGCGCATTTGAAAGAGTTGAAGAAATCCGAGGCATATTACAAGGACAGATATGAAGAAGCCAAGTCTGATCGCGAGTGTGTCGAAGTCCTTAAGGTCTGTCTTTTCTCTTTTGTGTTACGTAAATGACCAAGTTAAGGAAATTTCCTAACTTGTTTGTTTTTCCCTGAAGGGTATGCAGGTTGAGTTGTCACAACAACTCATAAGTAAAGATAAGGATCTGGCCGACAAGGATGTTGAGATTTCCGAGCTACAACGTCTCCATTGTGAGGCGCAAGAGAGTTTGGAGGTTGAAAAGTAGAAGAATGACTCACTGGAGATTCATCTCGCAGCTGAGAAGGTGAAAGCTGAGACCGCGGAGGAGGTGTGCAAGGTAAACTAAGTGGCCTTGAATGTGGCTTAGGAAAATTATGTCGAGTTTCAATCGATAGTGGAGCCGCTTGTCACGCCCCAACCGATGGCGGAAACACCGGAGTGAGACGAAATAGATTGCTCAAGACATCATAACACTAGTATTTGTGACAAGTATTTTAATAATGAATTTATTTCATTGCTAAAGAGTCAATTAAAAAGATTGAAATCAAATACAACAACTTGAAATACAAGAATTTCAATACAATAAGAACACAATATTTTGAATGTGTATTTAGGCATTCTACTATGTTCCATGCATCATCAACATCATCTCAAAACCTGCAACATGTTTTAAAAAGCATAGTTCAATACAACGTATTGGCGAGTACACTAGTTTTAGACTCGTGACATTTGTATAAAAAGTATTTCAATCTAACATAGCAATTTGGTATATAAGGTCAAACTATCATGCATAACTAAAAGTCAAACCCAAGTGTCCACTAGAATTTAGCATCCCTTGATATAGCAATATCAAGACCGTAAAGAATAAATAATAGCATCCCTCGATATAGCAATATCGAGACTGTAAAGAATAAATAATAGCATCCCTAAATATAGCAATATCGAGACCGTAATGAATATAACTTAACAAAAACCCCGTCGGGTGGTGTGCTACTCCTATAGCGCTATAATTGTTAAGGCGGGTTAACAAGTAGTATGAATTCTAGCATGAACCTAAGCATAACAAAGCATGTATAACGGATTGAATGAATAAAGCATATTTGTGTTAATCATGCATTTTAACAACTAAAACAGGTTGCACCCAAAGTGTGTTTAAAGCAAAAGGGGTCAAGTGTACTTAAAGTTTTGCAAAGTTTCCTTTGGTGATTCCTTGAAGAGTTGGAGGTTGGAGCTTCAAAGCTTCCTTTAAAACACTTAGTGTTTTCTTTTAGAACTCTTAGAGTTCTCTCCCTTGCTTAGAAGATTTGAGAGAAGTAGAGAGGTTGAGAGAAGAATGGTTGGAACACTTAGTGTCCTTTTAGAATTATTAGAATTCTTGATTTAGAGAGATTTAGAGAATTAGAGGGATGGAGAGAAGAATGGTGTGAAGAAAATGGTAGAAGGAGGTTGGTATTTATAGGTGGAGAAGGTGGAAAAGGGCGTAATATGATTGGTTAAAGAAGGTGGAAGAGGATTGACGAGGTGGAAAGATGATTGGTGGATAAAGGAGGTGGAAAAGGGTGAAATATGATTGGTTAAAGAAGGTGGAAGAGGATTGATGAGGTGGAAAGATGATTGGTATATTTCTTGGTATTTCTTGAGCATATACTATGTAATTGAGTATATAAAAGTACAAAAGTATAATTCAAGTATTGAGGATGTGCGTATAAGTATTTATACATATAAATAGTGTCGGTTTGCGTAAAATATGTATTTAAAAGATCGGTTGTGTGAATAACAAATATGTATAAAATATGAATTTTATTATGATTAACGCCTCAAATTGTGAGATTGAAATTAAAAATACGAATGTAAGGTTTCTAAAATTAGAATACGAATACGAACATTTTTAAATAGAAATACGAAAATACGATGTCACACCCCCAAAATCCACACATGGAGTATCACCGCTTGGAGGCGTGACTGACCAGGATCAAGCCACCAATCATATAGAACAACGTAAATAGTAAAAGTAATGTAATTTAACCAAACCAATCCATATGAAAGGTGTTCAAAACATAAGTATAAATTCAACGTTTAGCGGAAGCATATGAGTAAAAGCCCAACATAAGTAAAGTATGAAATGTCAAATGTTTAATCAAGCAATCATGATCCTTGTCCACAACGACCGCGCCTCCCCATGCAAGCTCCATGTATACCTAACGACCTGCAAGGCATGTAACAGAGAGTCAACAACTAGTTGAGCGAGTTCACAGTAGGTAAGTTCGTAATAGTAAGTTCTTTTCGTCACATGTGGCTCTACTAGGCCGATAGTATGTTCTATTAGTGGGGGCTTCCCATATTTGTATATACACTAGACTATTTGTAACCATAAGTGTTCTTCTTAACCCGAGAACAGTAGTACGTACAAGCTTTACGTAGGTTTTACGTAAGTGTCCTTCTTTACCCGAGGACAGTGGTACGCGTGGGGTTTACGTAGGTTTTACGTAAGTGTCCTTCCTGACTCCGGAAGACAGTAGCATGTGCGAGTTTACGTAGGTTTTACGTAAGTGTCCCTCGAAACCTGAGGACAGTGGTAAGTACTCGTTTACGTAGGTTTTACGTAAGTGTCCTGCTTAACCCGAGGACCATGGTAGATAGTCTAGTAGCCGTGTAAGTACGAGTAATTGTTCAATCCCATTATTCAAAACCCATTCCCTACCCCGGGAATCCCATGCCTTGGTAAGAGTGTGAACTCACCTTGGTTTGCTCGGTATGCTTAACTATGCGCTCACAAGAAATCAGTCAAGTCCTATAGTGCGCACGTATATACAATCAGTTTCGAGTTCGCAATATTTAACATGCAATCTATGTCATAAAGTGCTTAGCAATTAACATCATGTATCACGTAAGTAGTTAAATCAACTAACAGGTCTAACAAAGTTAACATACCACAGAATTAACGTATCAACCAAGTTATCATTCTAACGGGGTTATATAACTTAACCCGAGTTAATAGAGTTAACAGAGTTACTAAACTAGTAATCAGTGTTAACATGTTTGTCATAATCAAATAACCTAACAGGAGTTAACAACTTAACAAGGTTAATGACTTAACAGAGTTTGTAAGATTAACAGAGTTGGCAACTAACTGAATCAAAACTAACTGAGTTTGCATGCTTAACAAGATTACAAACTAACAGAGTTATAACTAACAGAGTTATTGTTTAACAGTTACTGAACTAACAGGGCCGAAAACCCTCCATGGGCCGAAATCCCTTTAAGGGACGAAATCACTTTGGCCGAAATCACCAAGGTGATTTCGTTGGGATGGGGATTTCATTGGGTGGGGGTTTTCATCGGGTACATCCTCATCAACAACAGTTATAAAACACAACCCTAATGATCATCCAATAATAACACCGACATATCATCACACGATCACCCACACATACACGACAGTAACACGTAATCATTCAACATCAGATTTATATGATCATTAAACATTACAGTGAACATGTATCGAGATCAAAACAATTATCTTATTAGTATCAGACCTAACCCACATGATTTCTGACCGATCATTAAATACATCCACCCAACATTAATATACAGAGATATACCCACAACATCATCATATCAGAATCATACACTAAAAAGTCATCGGCACATGACATGTTATCGGTTCATCATCATCATCAAGATAAACAATAATTAAAATTGAAAACCAAATAACAATCACATGCTAGAATAAGTACAATGGCCGACAATTATAAAGTGAATCCACTTTGGCTGCACTTTCGATACAAAGCACATGCATAATCAGTCATGACCTAATCGCATATATCTTACATCCATTCCAGAAATCAAACAAGCATATACACAAACATATAACGAATAATCAAAACATCAATGAAACCGAGTTAACGAACACGCACTAACCGAGATGAAAGAAACGATGAGTTGATCGTTAAAGGGCTTGGGGAAACACACACAGCTGCCGTCACACTTGGAAGAGAGTTTTAGGGTTTTGCCGATTAACGGTTGTTACGTAAAGATTGGAAATCAAAACATATAAGTAATCGTCACTGGGCCAAGGCCCATGCTGTTTTCGTCGAACACAAGTGGACGAAAACACATCAGAAGTGTTTTCGTTGAAAGAGGGTGTTTTCGGCTAGGGGTGTTAGGCAGGTTCCCCGTTTTAAATAATTATACAATTCAACCATGCATAACATATTCACACATTATATACACATCACAATATACACTTATATTGCACCTTAAATCATTGTTAAACACACTTAGCAAATAAGTACAAGTTAAATCGGATAGAGACCTTGAAACTCGGGTTATCACATTATCCCCAACTTGAAAGAAATTTCGTCCCGAAATTTAGCATGCGGTTACTGAGGAAGCTAGGTAAGTTGTATCGTTTACTGGTTTTCTTGGGGTGTCACATCATCCCCCCATTGATTTGGAATTTCGTCCCGAAATTCTGTAGTAGCTTCAGCCTCAGTAGTAGTTGCATTGTTTTCGAACAACTGGGGATATTTGAGTTCCATTTGGTCTTCTCGTTCCCAGGTATACTCTGGGCCACGACGGGAGTTCCAACGAACTCGAACAAGAGGTATTCTGGTTTTCTTGAGGACCTTAACATCCCGGTCCGTGATTTCAACTGGTTCTTCGACGAAATGCAATTGTTCGTCGATAGTGAGCTCCTTCAAAGGAACTATGAGGGTCTCATCTGACAGACACTTCTTCAGATTCGACACGTGAAAGACGTTGTGAACTGCACTGAGTTCAGCTGGTAAGTTCAGTCTGTAGGCCACCCTGCCTATCTTCTCAATAATTTCGAACGGTCCGACATATCGCGGATTAAGTTTGCCTCGTTTTCCAAAACGAACCACACCCTTCCAGGGTGAGACTTTGAGTAGTACCCGCTCCCCAACCTGGAGCTCGAGTGGTTTCCTGCCCTTATCGGCGTAGCTTTTCTGACGGTCCCGAGCTGCCGCCATGCATTGTCGTATCTGAGCAATCTTTTCTGTAGTATCAACTACAAGTTCTGGACCCGTGATCTGACTATCACCCACCTCTGCCCAACAAAGAGGTGACCGGCATTTACGTCCGTACAATGCCTCAAATGGAGTAGCTTTAATGATGGTGTGGTAGCTGTTATTGTACGAAAATTCCACAAGTGGCAGATATTTTTCCCAGCCATTGCCAAAGTCAATTACGCACGCCCGAAGCATGTCTTCTAGAGTTTGAATAGTGCGCTCAGACTGCCCATCCGTCTGAGGGTGATAAGCTGTGCTCATGTCTAATCGTGAGCCGAAAGATTTGTGCATCGCTTGCCAAAGTTCTGAAGTGAAACGTGCATCACGATCGGAAATAATAGAGGTGGGCACCCCGTGCCTCGAAACCACTTCCTTCAAGTAAACGTCTGCTAAAGTAGAGAACTTGTCTGTTTCCTTGATAGCCAAGAAGTGTGCAGACTTTGTGAGTCGATCCACGATCACCCATATAGTGTCATTTCCGCGCTGAGATCTAGGCAGGCCAGTAACAAAATCCATGGAAATTTGCTCCCATTTCCATTGTGGTATCTCAGGTTGTTGGAGTGGGCCTGAAGGTTTCTGATATTCCGCTTTGACTCTTGCACAAGTCAAACACTTGCTAACATAAGTTGCTATGTGAGCTTTCATGCTAGGCCACCAATATGTGGTTTTCAAATCGTGGTACATCTTATCCGAACCAGGATGTACTGAGTAGCGAGACTTATGAGCTTCATCCATTACAAGCTCACGTAAGTTGCCATAGAGTGGGACCCAAATGCGTCCTGTTACATAGTAGGTGCCGTCTGCCTTTTGTTCTAGCCGTTGCCTTGAGCCGCGTAGAGCTTCAGCCCTAACATTTTCTGGTTTCAATGCTTCTACCTGAGCATCTCGTATCTGGGCAGGAAGACTAGACTGAATAGTGAGTTGCAACGCTCGTACACGCCTTGGTGTAGTATCCTTTCGACTAAGGGCGTCGGCCACCACATTGGCTTTGCCCGGATGGTACTTTATAGCACATTCGTAATCGTTCAGTAGCTCGACCCACCGACGCTGACTCATGTTTAACTCTTTCTGTTTGAAGATATGCTCGAGACTCCTGTGATCGGTGTAGATGGTGCACTTGGTGCCATACAGGTAATGTCGCCATATCTTGAGCGCAAAAACAACAGCTCCCAGCTCTAAATCATGTGTAGTGTAATTCCGTTCGTGAGTCTTAAGTTGGCGCGAAGCATAAGCAATGACTTTATCCCGTTGCATCAACACACATCCAAGACCTTGGATGGATGCGTCGCAGTAGACTACAAAATCATCCGTGCCTTCAGGCAACGAGAGGATAGGTGCGCTACAAAGTCTATCCTTTAAGTGCTGAAACGCTGTTTCCTGTGTATTACCCCAACGGTAAGCAACACCTTTCTATGTCAGTAGTGTAAGCGGCTGTGCAATCTTTGAGAAGTCCTTGATGAACCGTCTGTAATAACCCGCCAAACCCAAGAATTGGCGTATTTCGGTTGGTGTGCGAGGTGCAGGCCAGTTCTTGATCGAATCTACCTTGGATGGATCAACATGAATCCCATCCTTGTTTACCACGTGGCCTAGGAAGTGGACTTCACGAAGCCAGAAGTCGCATTTTGAAAACTTGGCGTACAGCTGTTCCGTTCGAAGGAGTTCCAAAATAAGTCGTAAATGTTGCTCGTGTTCCTCCTGACTCTTCGAATAGATCAGGATGTCGTCTATGAAAACAATAACAAACTTGTCAAGATAAGGTTTGCACACCCTGTTCATAAGATCCATGAAAACCGCAGGCGCGTTCGTTAACCCGAATGGCATGACCAAAAACTCGTAATGGCCGTAGAGAGTTCTGAATGCTGTTTTGGAGACGTCCTCACCCCGGACTCTCAGTTGGTGATAGCCTGACCTCAGATCTATCTTCGAGTAATAGCTCGACCCTTGCAACTGGTCGAATAAGTCGTCGATGCATGGAAGAGGATAGCGATTCTTCACGGTCACCTTGTTCAATTCGCGGTAATCTATGCACATCCTGAAGGTACCGTCTTTCTTCTTCACAAATAATACTGGTGCTCCCCAGGGCGAAGAGCTAAGACGAATAAAACCCTTTTCCAAGAGTTCTTGCAATTGCTTAGACAGTTCTTCCAGTTCGGTTGGAGCTAAGCGATATGGTGCTCGAGCTATGGGTGCTGCTCCTGGAGCTAGCACGATCTGAAATTCGACCTGGCGATGAGGCGGTAACCCAGGTAACTCTTCAGGAAACACTTGTGGAAAATCGCGTACAACTGGGATATCCTCTAACTTCTTCTCTTGCTTAGATGTATCAGTAACGAGTGCTAATATAGCGGTGTGGCCCTTTCGCAAACACTTCTGTGCTTTCAAGAAGGAGATGATGCCACTCACGACACCACTCTTGTCGCCTTGAACTTCGAGAGGTTCTTTACCAGTACGAGGAATACGAATGACCTTCTCCTTGCATAGGATCTCTTCTTGTTGTTGGGCTAACCAATCCATACCAATGACGATGTCGAAACTACCCAGAGTTATAGGAATGAGATCGATAGAGAAAGTCTGACCAGCGAGGATAAGATTACAACCCTGAACTACGTGTGTGGCCTCTAGACTTTTACCGTTAGCTAACTCTACGACATGTTTGGTGTTCAAAAGTGTTGGTGCGCCTTTAAGCATTTGATTAACTTTCAGAGACATATAACTGGTATCCGCACCCGAATCAAATAATACAGTAACATAAAAGTCGTCGAGAAGAAACTTACCCATAACCACATTAGGATCGTTCCTTGCATCACCCTGACCAATCACAAATGCATGACCCCTAACACCATTGTTGTTATTGTTTCCCCCGTTGTTGTTCCCATTGCCCTGATTATTGTTGTTGTTGTTGTTCTGGTTTCGGTTTAACTGGGGACAGTGTCTCTTGAAGTGACCTTCTGCACCACAATGAAAACAACCTTTGTTACCCTGTTGTTGGTTCTGCTGAGTTTGCTGCTGCTGATTCTGAGTTACAGGCCATGGGCTCCTACAATCCTTGGCCTCATGACCCATCTTGAGACACCTCTGACAACGACCCTTGTTGCACTGGCCACTGTGGTGTCTGTTACAATTGTTGCACCTTGGGTGATTTCCTTGATATCTTTTCTGCCCCTGACTACCGGAGGATTGCTGACCCGGACTCTGGTAGTCATTAGTCTTGCGTTGCTGAGCTTGAGACTGAACGGTAGCTGAACCCCTGCTGGAATCCCCCTCCCATTTCCGCTTGTTGTCACTGGGAGCAGCAGGAGTAGCTGAAGTGGTAGCGGTAGTAGTAGCGCTGATACGTTTAGGCAGCCTGTTCTGTTCCACTGCCTGATCGGTGCGGCGATGAGCTAACTTGACGATCTGCTGAATGGTGCCAAGATTCGCTGAGGTTACATGACTTTGAATTTCCGGCACATGACTTAATGGTGCCAAGATTCGCTGAGGTTACATGACTTTGAATCTCCGGCACTAGACCTTTGAGATACAGTTCGATACGCTTAATGGGAGGGTCTACCATGGTAGGACACAGAATGGCCAATTCGTTGGACCTTTTAGTGTATGCTTCAATTTCTGACCCCGTCATCTTCAGGTTGTAAAACTCTACCTCCAGCTTATGAATGTCATCACGGCTACAGTATTCCTCTTTGATTAGTTCCTTGAAATCATTCCAAGGGGTGGCGTTAGCAAAAGCCAACCCTAACATCTGAACTTGCGCATTCCACCAAGTCAGCGCAATGCCTTCTAGAGTACCAGTGGCGCACTTCACCCTGCGAGCCTCAGGGCATTCACACATCTCAAAAATGGACTCGAGCTTTTCAAACCAATGGAGGAGTCCAACTGCTCCTTCCGTGCCACTGAAAGTAGTAGGACGACAGTCCATGAAAGTCTTGAAAGTGCAAACAGGTGGTTAACCTGTTGTGTATAAGAATCAGGACAAGATTAAACACAAGAGTTGGTTTAGGAATGTAGGATCTAAAGATCCTAGTGTGAGTTACAACTGCAGGGTATACCTCCTGCTTATGCGGCTGCAAGTGCCGCAGCAACTTGTTCGTTAATGAGAGCCGTCAACTGGGCTTGTGTCATGTTAATGCGTCCAGCCATGATCTTCATAGCAAAGATAACATAAGTAAGAGAGGTTCGCGAATAGTACGATGACAGAAGAGAGTGAGCACACAAGTATTCTCAAGCAATAGGGGTTATGTGTATCTAAGCATACCATGAGCAAAGTTCTATGTAATCCTAGCAAGTAGGCAAAAAAACATAGACCATATTACCTAGAATGTTGAGTCTTGCACGTGGAGCGAGGCGTCGTTGTGGATCGTTGAGCACTGTACAGGTTATAGTCTGGTTTTAATAAAAATGTTTTCCCCTTATTAAAACCGAGTTCTCTATAACCAATGGCTCTGATACCAATCTGTCACACCCCCAAAATCCACACATGGAGTATCACCGCTTGGAGGCGTGACTGACCAGGATCAAGCCACCAATCATATAGAACAACGTAAATAGTAAAAGTAATGTAATTTAACCAAACCAATCCATATGAAAGGTGTTCAAAACATAAGTATAAATTCAACGTTTAGCGGAAGCATATGAGTAAAAGCCCAACATAAGTAAAGTATGAAATGTCAAATGTTTAATCAAGCAATCATGATCCTTGTCCACAACGACCGCGCCTCCCCGTGCAAGCTCCATGTATACCTAACGACCTGCAAGGCATGTAACAGAGAGTCAACAACTAGTTGAGCGAGTTCACAGTAGGTAAGTTCGTAATAGTAAGTTCTTTTCGTCACATGTGGCTCTACTAGGCCGATAGTATGTTCTATTAGTGGGGGCTTCCCATATTTGTATATACACTAGACTATTTGTAACCATAAGTGTTCTTCTTAACCCGAGAACAATAGTACGTACAAGCTTTACGTAGGTTTTACGTAAGTGTCCTTCTTTACCCGAGGACAGTGGTACGCGTGGGGTTTACGTAGGTTTTACGTAAGTGTCCTTCCTGACTCCGGAAGACAGTAGCATGTGCGAGTTTACGTAGGTTTTACGTAAGTGTCCCTCGAAACCTGAGGACAGTGGTAAGTACTCGTTTACGTAGGTTTTACGTAAGTGTCCTGCTTAACTCGAGGACCATGGTAGATAGTCTAGTAGCCGTGTAAGTACGAGTAATTGTTCAATCCCATTATTCAAAACCCATTCCCTACCCCGGGAATCCCATGCCTTGGTAAGAGTGTGAACTCACCTTGGTTTGCTCGGTATGCTTAACTATGCGCTCACAAGAAATCAGTCAAGTCCTATAGTGCGCACGTATATACAATCAGTTTCGAGTTCGCAATATTTAACATGCAATCTATGTCATAAAGTGCTTAGCAATTAACATCATGTATCACGTAAGCAGTTAAAACAACTAACAGGTCTAACAGAGTTAACATACCACAGAATTAACGTATCAACCAAGTTATCATTCTAACGGGGTATATAACTTAACCCGAGTTAATAGAGTTAACAGAGTTACTAAACTAGTAATCAGTGTTAACATGTTTGTCATAATCAAATAACCTAACAGGAGTTAACAACTTAACAAGGTTAATGACTTAACAGAGTTTGTAAGATTAACAGAGTTGGCAACTAACTGAATCAAAACTAACTGAGTTTGCATGCTTAACAAGATTACAAACTAACAGAGTTATAACTAACAGGTTATAACTAACAGAGTTATTGTTTAACAGTTACTGAACTAACAGGGCCGAAAACCCTCCATGGGCCGAAATCCCTTTAAGGGACGAAATCACTTTGGCCGAAATCACCAAGGTGATTTCGTTGGGATGGGGATTTCATTGGGTGGGGGTTTTCATCGGGTACATCCTCATCAACAACAGTTATAAAACACAACCCTAATGATCATCCAATAATAACACCGACATATCATCACACGATCACCCACACATACAGGACAGTAACACGTAATCATTCAACATCAGATTTATATGATCATTAAACATTACAGTGAACATGTATCGATTTCAAAACAATTATCTTATTAGTATCAGACCTAACCCACATGATTTCTGACCGATCATTAAATACATCCACCCAACATTAATATACAGAGATATACCCACAACATCATCATATCAGAATCATACACTAAAAAGTCATCGGCACATGACATGTTATCGGTTCATCATCATCATCAAGATAAACAATAATTAAGATTGAAAACCAAATAACAATCACATGCTAGAATAAGTACAATGGCCGACAATTATAAAGTGAATCCACTTTGGCTGCACTTTCGATACAAAGCACATGCATAATCAGTCATGACCTAATCGCATATATTTTACATCCATTCCAGAAATCAAACAAGCATATACACAAACATATAACGAATAATCAAAACATCAATGAAACCGAGTTAATGAACACGCACTAACCGAGATGAAAGAAACGATGAGTTGATCGTTAAAGGGCTTGGGGAAACACACACAGCTGCCGTCACACTTGGGAGAGAGTTTTAGGGTTTTGCCGATTAACGGTTGTTACATAAAGATTGGAAATCAAAACATATAAGTAATCGTCACTGGGCCAAGGCCCATTCTGTTTTCGTCGAACACAAGTGGACGAAAACACATCAGAAGTGTTTTCATTGAAAGAGGGTGTTTTCGGCTAGGGGTGTTAGGCAGGTTCCACGTTTTAAATAATTATACAATTCAACCATGCATAACATATTCACACATTATATACACATCACAATATACACTTATATTGCACCTTAAATCATTGTTAAACACACTTAGCAAATAAGTACAAGTTAAATCGGATAGAGACCTTGAAACTCGGGTTGTCACATACGAGGCGTTACAATCTCCCCTACTTTAGGAAATTTCGTCCCAAAATTTATTCAAGAGGAAGACCTTGGAGAAAAAGCATTTTGGCTAAAAGAATGATTGTCTAAAATCGAGTCTTGGAAGTTTTGAAACATGTTGAAAAGTATGAAGTTTCGAGGAACGAAAAGATAGGTATGTAAAAAGGGTTCGTTTGTCTAAAATGATTCGAGGCATTGAGCATCAGTAAAACGTGCATGTATGTGTATAGACAAGCGAGTTTAAACAAGTTTGAATAACTCAATGATAAGGTATTTTAAAATGTGTTACCTTCGAAGGAAGCTTTCGTATAAAACGGTATGTGTTTTGATGAAAAGTGTGGCAGCACTATTGTTTCTAAGAAAAAGTTTCGTTGGTTTTAAAGAGCATTGACCAATCTCAGTTTTGTAAAGAATTCTTTATCGGTGGAAAACTAGGAAGTTAGGTATTTTAAATAAAAAATGGTTTTGGAGGTAACGGCCAACTAAGTATATTTGTGCATAAATAAAGAATGGAAAATAGTTTTAAAAGTAAGAAAGTATTTTAGGGTTCGAATGTTTAAACCGATTGATTGCAAACGAGGTTTGCACAAAAGGCAGAGAACAGCGGGGTATAATGGAGGTATAAGAGTGAACGATTGACCAAATAAATGAATGCGAGTATAAGAATGGTATGTGTATTGAAAGCGATGTGTTAAGAATGGGGTCTCGTCGTGGATAATCGGATATCGCGTGTTTAGCAATGCGTTTGTGAGTTGTTAAAGTTTGTACCGGGTCTAAATAGGTCTGCAAAACAACGAATTTCTCATGGCACGTTTTACGAAAGTTTGGTAACATGGTGAAAACACTTATATATAGGAAGTACCAGCGGCGTATCCACCATGTTTTGACCATGTTACGTCTGTTTCATTATTCGGTGTCATGTTATGTTCCATGTCTTACCATACACAGTAGTACACCCTATGATTGTCATACGCCTATCACTATAATCCCATGTGCACCCGCGATTATATTGATCGTCGCATGATCCGCATAGTTTGTACTGGTTGTATATTAATCAGGGTATACATAATTTTGAAAATAAGAATGTGTGCGTCTAAGAATGTAGTATATAAGCATGTTTACGTTCAAATAAGTATGAGACCAACGTGAGCGAACCCCATCGGGTTATGCTCACGTATAGGTACGAATGTATGAATTTGAATATAAGTATGAGCATGAATGTGAGTATAAATATAAGTATGCATATGAGTATAAGTACGAAAATAAAACTTATGAGTTATGAATATGTGCATAAGTATGAGTATAAGTAGGTATAAATGACGACGATTGAGTGTATGGTATGAATTGAATACAATGAATTTAAGTATATAAAACGATCGAGAAGTTCGAGTATGTAAAAAAACGAATGATATAAATGAAATTGTCGCGAGATATCGACTAAAACGTGTACGATGTTATGAGAATTTATGTAATGTAGAATTTAGTTTGTGAATGTAAAAAGAATATAAAGTACTTACTGGTTATGCGTGACGTATTTTGTAAAGAACGAAAATGCTACTCTTGTTTTTGAAGAATTTATGTAAGTCGAAAATGGTTGGTCCCCATGAAGTTTCCTTGCCCACGTGTTTTGAAATTTAAATGACATATTAGGCGGTGTATGAAAAGGTTTCTGAAAATAGTAAGTTTACATCGTTTTAAAAGATCTTGCATTAAAATATGGAATTTGAAATTTGGAGGTTCTCGTGAAAACTTTGATCCTTAAAAATAAATTTAGCATAATGCACCTAGTGATCGTCGAAAATAAGTGTTTTAGCAAAATGATTCGTTGATTTTGAAATTAGTTTTAATAAAACGATCGTATAATATCCATAAGATCTTAAAGGCATGTGAGAAAGGTTGGTTTGATTTTGAATGAGAATGAAAGTCTTTAGTATGATAATATAATGTGAGCGTGTTTTAGTGATTAGGTTGAGTATGAAGTACATGGGCAAGAGATTCATTGGACCAATTAAGTTGATAGGTAGCATTTCGTAAGGTTTTGAAATTTGGGTAATAAAACGTTTTAAGGTATGATTAAGAATTTCGTGTATGTGAGTTATGTGAAAATAGATTATAGGGTAAGAACTACGTTTGATAAAACAATGCATTTTGAAAATAGATTATAGGGTAAGAACTACGTTTGATAAACAATTTAGGTGTAAAACATGAGCGTGTTTGCATAATAAAGTATTTTGAAGGAAATTTTTGGTAACGATCACCTAGGTAAGGGAATCACCCCTAACCCGTTGGTGAGGTCGTTTTAAGAAAAGAAAGGAGCGGAGTTAATCGTCAAGGTAAGGAAATCACTCCTATCTCGATGATATGTCTTCATTTTGGGGTTACAAGAAATGTAAATCTTGTTGGTGACGTTTTTGAAATCATGCATGTGAATGACGTATAGATGTTTGAAAAGATTTAGTATGATGTGTGTATAAAACAAAATAATCTTGAAAACAATTTGAATTTGAAAAGAGAGGATTGCATCGTATAAGATTGATAATAGAAAAACATAGGTTTGATTAAAACTTGGATTGTTCCAAAACGGAACTTTGACTAAACCAAAGTGGTCAAAATTTCTTTTGAAATTGGAGAAACATGCTTTGGCCTAATAGGTGCAATACTCTCGCCGAAATTTCGATTAACAGTATTCACCCTTCCAGTACTGCATGTTCCAAATCAATCAAAAGTTCGAGACTTGGCGCCATTTTTGAAAATCAAGGAGTGGGACTAGTCGACAAGATGCGGGTTTCACCCCTAACTTGACGATTTCATACCCTAAGTGTGGTTGGTACTCGTCGGGTCAAAACTTAATTTCGACACTTTGACGAGGGTCCACTAGAATTTGAAATGGAAATTCTCCATCAAGGTGAGGATTTCACTCCTAACTTGATGGCGAATTTCGTGTAAAAATAATAGGTGGATTGAGAGTCATTCACCAAATTGTGGGTTTCATGCCTATTTTGGTGAAGTTGTCTCGTTTTTGTATTTCGAGTGTTTTCGAGTTTAGTATAATCGAGTAAAATGCCTTAGGAAAGGCGTATGTTGGAAATAATAAAACAAGTATGAACACGTAAAAAGGCATTTCAAGAATAACACATAAGAATTTAACATACGAATCAAGTAGGGTCAAGGATGGTGCTTAACTATAGACTAGGTCAAAAGCATGTCAATTTTCCTAATTCCCTATAGTTATGGCTCTGATACCAATCTATCACACCCCAACCGATGGCGGAAACATCGGAGTGAGACGAAAGAGATTGCTCAAGACATCATAATACTAATATTTGCGACAAGTATTTAAATAATGGATTTATTTCATTACTAAAGAGTCAATTACAAAGATTGAAATCAAATACAACAACTTGAAATACAAGAATTATAATACAATAAGAATACAAAATTTTAAATGTGTATCTAGGCATCCTACTATGTTCCATGCATCATCAATATCTCAAAACCTGCAACATGTTTTAAAAAGCATAGTTCAATACAAGGTATTGGCGAGTACACTAGTTTTAGACTCGAGACATATGTATAAAAAGTATTTTCAATCCAACATAGCAATTTGGTATACAAGGTCAAACTATCATGCATAACTAAAAGTCAAACCGGAGTGTCCACAAGAATTTAGCATCCCTCGATATAGCAATATCGAGACTATAAATAATAAATAATAGCATCCCTCGATATAGCAATATTGAGACCATAAAGAATAAATAATAGCATCCCTCGATATAGCAATATCGAGACCGTAATGAATGTAACTTAACAAAAACCCCGTCGGGTGGTGTGCTACTCCTATAGCGCTATAATTGTTAAGTCGGGTTAACAAGTAGTATGAATTCTAGCATGAACCTAAGCATAACAAAGCATGTATAACGGATTGAATAAATAAAGCATATTTTTGTGAATCGTGCATTTTAACAAGTAAAACAGGTTGCACCCAATGTGTGTTTAAAGCAAAAGGGGTCAAGTGTACTCACAGTTTTGCAAAGTTTCCTTTGGCGATTCCGTGAAGAGTTGGAGGTTGGAGCTTCAAAGCTTCCTTTAAAACACTTAGTGTTTTCTTTTAGAACTCTTAGAGTTCTCTTCCTTGCTTGGAAGATTTGAGAGAAGTAGAGAGGTTGAGAGAAGAATGGTTGGAACACTTAGTGTCCTTTTAGAAATCTTAGAATTCTTGATTTAGAGAGCTTGAGAGAATTAAAGAGATGGAGAGAAGAATGGTGTGAAGAAAATAGTAGAAGGAGGTTGGTATTTATAGGTGGAAAAGGGTGATATATGATTGGTTAAAGAAGGTGGAAGAGGATTGATGGGGTGGAAAGATGATTGGTGGAAAATGGTGAAATATGATTGGTTAAAGAAGGTGGAAGAGGATTGATGAGGTGGACAGATGATTGATATATTTCTTGGTATTTCTTGAGTACATACTATGTAATTAAGTATATAAAAGTATAATTCAAGTATTGAGAATGTGTGTATAAGTATTTATACATATAAATAGTGTCGGTTTGCGTATAAATACGTATTTAAATAATCGGTTGTGTGAATAACAAATATGTATAAAATATGATTTTTATTATGATTAACGCCTCGAATTGTGAGATTGAAATTAAAAATACGAATGTAAGTTTTCTAAAATTAGAATACGAATACGAACATTTTTAAAATAGAACTACGAAAATACGAGGCGTTATACCGCTCATCACAGACTTGGGATGGATGCAACATTCCGGTGTTGCGCACGTAAGTGTTTCTCTTTTTTTTGTCTAAACATTTGAACTCTTCATTTATATTTTTTCCATTCCTTGAACAGATTGCCAATTCTATCATGAATGCTATGGAGCCTGATAAGGTTGTGGCTGCGCGAGCTGCTGGCCATCGTGCCTGATATGTGGAATGTGTCGCACATGTTGAAGAGGCACTACACCAGCAATTTGGCACTCATCATTGCTATGTTAGTGATGGGGCTGAGGAGGGGTTGATCAAGGCTGAAGAGAACTATGAAGATTATGGACTTAGTCACTGAGGCCCTGAAACATGAAGATTATGTTGCCCGTCTAAGGTCCATTTTTGAACCTCCAAAAAACAGTCCAGCTATCAGATGAAGAAGATGAAGCCGGTGACGACGGTGCGGAATGAAGATTCAAGATAGCTTGTAGGTTTTTGTTTAGTTAGGCGCTGGTGCCTTGTAACTTTTGTTTCGTTGTTTTGATGTTATCACCACGCATTTGTGCTTATCAATAAAATCAAGTTAATATTTTACTCATTGTTAAGGTTACAATTATTGCATTTTTGTTGGAAAATTTGTTTAAGTTAGCACGAATGAATGTAAGTGTGGCTCGTGCTGAGCATTGTGGCCCGGTTCCGTGCTATGATCACGGGAACCTTGAAGGCTCAGCTCATGAGCTCGTAATTTACTATAGTGTTTTCGCGCTAACTAAAAGTTTAACATGCATTTGTAACTTGATATAAACATAACAGATAACAAGGAAATAAGATGTAAACAACTCTTTGCATTAATAATTTGTAAGGGGCATGGCCACTGTTTACATGAAAGGTTGTTTTACATATAACATTTGTGTAGCTATTGTGCATTCCAAGTTTGCGGGATAATGTGACCGTCCGAAGTGCGCAGCTTATACGCGCCTTTGCCCAAAACTTCGTGGACAAGGTAAGGACCTTCCTACTTAGGTGCTAATTTTCCAGGGCGTTCGGCATTGGAGGCCTCATTGTCCCGAAACACATATTCTCCTGGGTTGTACATATAGATGCGCACCCGCGCATTGTAGTACTTTTCCAGTTTGTACTTGGCCTCTTTAATAGCTGCATTCTCGCGCCATTCCTCAAGCAGGTCCAAGTCAAGTTGGCGCTCCGCCTCATTGTTGATTGCATTAACAACCGTTAAGTGCGGAGAGGGGAGGCCAATTTCGGCCGGGATGACTGCATCCGAGCCGAGACCAGGCTGAAAGGAGTCTCGCTGTTGCTTGTTTTAGGCATGGTATGATGAGCCCATGATATACTTGGGAGCTCATCAACCCACCCTCTTCTTTTTATGCCCAGCCGGGCCTTGACCCCTTCCACAATGCTCTTGTTTACATTTTCAACCTGACCATTGCCTTGAGGATGTGCAACAGAGGAGAAAGTGTGTTCTATGTTGAGCTCTTGCATCCACTTATGGAGATCTTCCGAAGCAAAGTCCGTGCCATTGTAAGTCACGATCTTGAGTGGTAGGCTAAAGCGGCAGATGATGTGCTCCCATATGAACTTGCGCACGAACATTGCTGAAGTTGAAGCTAAGACCTTTGCTTCCACCCATTTTGTAAAATAATCAATAGCCACGATGATGAACTTTACAGCGCCTGATGCTTCTGGGAAGGGTCCCACCATGTCAATTCCCCATTGTTGGAAGGGCTATGCCATAGAAACTGGGATCAAGTCATTCTATGGCGTGAGAGTTTTTGGCGCATGCCTTTGACAGGCATCACATTTGCGCAACTCATTCATGGCATCCACATGCATGCCTGACCAATAATATCCGGTGTTCATAATCTTCGCCACTACCATGCACAGCCCGGTATGGTTCCTACAAATTCCTTTGTGAATTTCTCGGATAAGTTAAGTTGCATCTTGTAGGTCCACACAGCTAACAATGGACCCAAGTATGACCTTCTATATAGGATGTCTCCATCCATCTGGTAAAACAAGGCTTTGTTTTGAATCTTTTGAGCTTCAGTTTTGTTGTTTGGAAGGATCCCTGCCTGCAAGTACTGAATAATAGGTGTCATCCATGAGGGTGACCCTATTTCTATTACACTGACATGGCGTAGTAGGATAAAGGGTTTTTTAGGACCTCAATTTGAACATCCTTTGCGTGATGTTGAAATGCCGTTGAAGACAGCTTGCTGAGCACGTCGGCTGGCTTGTTTTCACTACGGTTGATGTGAATGACCTTGAACGACTTGAACTGCTGGATTAATTCTTTCGTATAACCCGTTGATTTGGCTAGCGACCAATAGCGAATCTACATGCGCTTGCAAATTCTCTGTGCCCGTCTTGATGGCCAATCGCAGGCCTGCCAAGAACGCTTCATACTCTGCCTCATTGTTGGTATTCTTGAAATCCAACCTGATGGAATAGGTGAACCCTAAAGTGTTTATGGTCTTCTATTATTGATGATCAGAAAGAATACATGAGGGCCCTTTGCATAGGGAAGAAACATAAACCTAACCTAGTACCTAATTAGGAAAAGATAATGATTTCTAATTTAAAATGATTATCTATTACAAAAATATAAACTATCTAAATAAGATATGGTGCTAATATTCCCCCGCAGTTTGAGCGGGTGGAGTACAAATGCTTAAACTGGACCGAAAAGACTGAAACAATTCCCTAGGAAGGCCCTTTGTGAAGATATCAGCATACTAAAGTTTAGCAGGAACATGAAGAACCCGAATATGACCAACATGAACCTTCTCTCGAACAAAATGAATGTCAATTTCGATATGCTTGGTTCGTTGGTGTTGTACTGGATTATCTGATAAGTAGACCGCTGAAACATTATCACAATAAACAACCGTAGCTTTCTGTAAGGGAACATGTAACTCACACAAAAAATTGCGTAACCAAGTGGATTCTGCAATAGCATTAGCGACCCTGCGATATTCAGCCGCAACACTAGAACGGGAAATCGTTGCCTGTCTTTTATAAGACCAATAAATTAAATTATCACCCAAAAAGGTTCAATAGCCACTTGTAGAACGCCGAGAATCCAGACACCCACCCCAATCAGCATTCGTGTGACGAGCTTTTAACAATCCGAAGTCCATACTCCAAAGTTCCCTGGAGATAACGAAAAATACGCTTCATGAAAGCAAAATGAGCCTCCCGAGGCTCATGCATAAATAAGCATACTTGCTGCACAGCATATGAAATATCAGGACAAGTGAATGTGAGGTATTGTAATGCACCTGCTAGGCTTCGATATAAAGTAGGATCATCAAACAATTAACCCTCTGTGGCGCATAAATCCATCGGTGTAGTACAAGGCTTGCATGCGGTCATAGAAGCCCTTGCCAGAATATCCTTCGCATATTGCGATTGAGATAAAAACAAACCATGGTAGTGCTGTGTAACTTTGATTCCAAGAAAATAATGTCAGGCAACCAAATCAGACATAGCAAATTCCCGTGACAGGACCTGAATAATATTATTTAAAAGAGTAGTACTAGACGCAGGGAGAACTATGTCGTCTACGTACAAAACCAAATAAGCAGTGTCGGCACCCTTGGTATAAATAAATAATGAGTTATCACAAACACTGTTGCGAAAACCATGCTGCAAAATATACGAGGGAAAACGTTTGTACCATGCCTGTGGTGCCTGTTTAAGGTCTTATAAAGATTGCTTCAACCTGCAAACAAAATTAGGGTGACGGGTATCGACGAACCCCGTAGGCTGATGCATAAAGATTATCTCGTTCAAGTGACCATGAAGAAAAGCATTTTTGACATCTACGTACAAAAGCAAATAAGTAGTGTCGGCACCTTGGTATATATAAATAATGAGTTATCACAAGCACTGTTGCGAAAACCATGCTGCAAAATATATGAGGCAAAACGGTTGTACCATGCCTATGGTGCCTGTTTAAGGCCGTATAAAGATTTCTTCAACCTGCAAACAAAATTAGGGTGACGGGTATCAACGAACCCCATAGGCTGATGCATAAAGACTGTCTCGTTCAAGTGACCATGAAGAAAAGCATTTTTTACGTCCAACTAATGAATATGCCATGAATGGGAGACTGCCAAAGAAAGAACAGTTCTGATAATGGCCAGTTTAACTACCGGGCTGAACGTATCATCACAATCAATCTCCACTGTCTGTGATTTTAATTAACGACTAGTCTTGCTTTGTAACGTTCCAATGACCCATCTGCTTTAAATTTGTGGCGAAAAAGCCACATACATCTAATAACCGGTCTGTCAGCCAGACGGGGAACCAATTTCCAAGTGTCGTTTTCCTGTAAAGGAGTAGATGGTCGAGGGGGAGGGCATGATATAGGGGAAGGTTTGTTCATCAAAACTGACATATCGGGAAATTTGGACCTTGCCCGTGGTAGGATCTAGAGAACGGTATCCACGGAAGTCAGGCGGGTAACCCAAGAAAATACATCGAATGGCACGGAGATGTAATTTATGTGGTTGGGTGGCGGAAGTATTGGGGTAACACGCACAATCGAACACCCTAAGGTGGTCATAGGTTGGGTAGGTAAAGGGCGAATGTAGGGGTGAAGAAATTAAGCCTTTTGGTGGGCAGGATATTGTGGAGGTAAGTGGCGATGTGAAGAGCTTCATCCTAGAACGTGGGTGGTAAGTGGGCATGGATTAGAAGTGAACGGATGATATCGTTTAGTCGTCGAATCATCCGTTCTGCCCGCCCGTTTTAGGAAGAGGTTTGTGGACAAGAGAACCTGAACAGGAGTCCATGTTGTTGGGTAAATTGTTTAAACATGTTATTATCAAATTCACTGCCCAAGTCACATTGGAATGTTTTGATGTGGCGATTGAATTAGGTAAGGATGAGGCGGTGAAACTTAACAAAAGAAGGGAAGGTCTCAGACTTATATTTTAATGGGTAAACCCACACAAAATGTGAAAAGTTATCAATGAGGACCATGTAATATTTATACCCGGTTTTGCTAACGACAGGTGAGGTCCACAAGTCACAATGAATAATATCAAACGATGAAAAAGTGAAAGAACTGGACGTATAAAAAGGCAACCGTTTACTATTAGATAGTTGGCATGAATTACAAAAACTAGAAGACGTGTCTTTGTTACATAAAAAATTAAATTTACAACTAAGAATATCTAAGATTTGAGTGCCAGGATGCCTAAGTCGATCATGCCAGGGTAGAGAGGTGGTGGTGATGAAACAGGCTTGTGGTGGAAGTTGTGGTGGTTTGATTGGATAAACATCCCTCGTGCTTTTGTGGAGGGAAAGGCTGCGTCCAGTTTTGAGATCCTTTAAAGAGAAACCAAAAGGGTCAAATTCAATAGAGATACTATTATCATGGGTGAAACGTCTAACAAAAATAAGGGTTTTAATGACGGATGGGCTATAAAGAATATTTGGTAGGATGTAGGTACGGTTATGGATTTTCTAAAAACTAGTGCCAGACCTATGTATTGGAAGGCATTGCCCATTGCCAACAAGAATTTTAGTATTTACAGGATACGAGTTGGGAATAGAGATCATACCTGAGTTCAATGTGACATGAGAGCTTGCGCCAGCGTCCATAACCCCGAGATCCTGATGTTGATGATTGAGTTGCATGGCTGAGAAGGCAGCCTGGAGATCAGTCAGGTTTAATGCATCAAAGCCTGTAGGAAGGGCCTAGTTACCGAAGTGGACCGTAGGGTTTGGGCCTGTAGGGGCAAAGAAGGTCAGAGGGGCTGATGGGCCTGTTGTGGGCTGATTTGGGCCTGAGGGAGGCAGTGCATATGGTCTAGAAGTGGTATTGGGATACCAGGCTGGTTGTGTTGGGTAGGGGCAAGGAGGAATGTTCCACCAAGCCTAGGTGGGATAAGTAGGCGCCTGATTGGTCCATGCAGGAGAGTTTTGACTGCGACTAGATCCACGGCCTCAGCCACCTCGACTGTTTCGGTTCCATTGGTTATGGCTGCGCCCTCGTCCCCAGTTATTGGAAAGAGCTAAGGTACTATAAGTGGGTTGCGGCTGGGAATTCGGGCCAGAATTTGTATGAGGTACCTGACTAGAAGCGGCTGCAGCAACCATGACAGAGGGTGCGGAGTTCTAATGACCTTCGATACGAATGACTTCATCAGCGAGCATAGATCTTGCGAGGTCCCAATCAGCATTATTAGAGTTGATAAGCGAGGCTGTGGTGTCGAATTCTTGTGGCAGGCCGCGAACTAACTGAAGGACGAGTCGAGACTCTGTAATTTGCTGATCAACATCTTCAAGTTGGTTAGCCACCTCCTTCAATTTTTGACAATAGTCATCGATGGAAGAACACGCGGCAAGAGTCAAGTTGACAAACTTGCTTTCTAAAGCGACGACCCGTGCTTTCTTGTTGCTGAGGAAGATCTTTCCAGCTTAACCCATGCGTCCCGAGCAGTGGAGTCGGATTCGAGAACCCGAACCAATAAGTCGTCGGAGACGGTGCTATATATCCATTGGAGCACCAATTCGTCGAGTTATTTCCATGCGTCGAAGGTGGGATCAGTTGTCGCCGGGGCTGGAGTTCCATCAATGTGGTTCGATACCTTGTATGCAACTACGTGTAGTTTGAATAACTTCATCCATGAGGAATAAGTAACCTTTAAACCATCTAAAGTACGAATTTAAGTTTGTATATTCATGACAGAATAGGCTGGATGGAGTGGGATTTGTTTCGGTGATGAATTAGAGGATTCAGGGGTATCGGATTTAGACATAGCGATCAGAAAAAAACGAGGGTGGTTGATGGCTGGAAGAAAATAAAGAAAGTTTAGGGTTTCAGAACCGAGCATCTGATACCATAAAAGTGTTTATGGTCTTCTATTATTGATGATCAGAAAGAATACATGAGGGCCCTTTATATAGGGAAGAAACATAAACATAACCTAGCACCTAATTAGGAAAAGATAATGATTCCTAAATTACAATGATTATCTATTACAAAAATATAAACTATCTAAATAAGATATGGTGCTAATAAACCCATGCTTTTCGGGGTTGACCAAGCGTAGCCCCACTCCTGCGCCATCATCATTCGATGCCCCATCGGTGAGCAACAGCCAAAGTTCATCCGATGTTCCTTGCGCGGGCATCTCGACTGCTTCGCATTCTTGTTTCTTGTTAGCGGGGGCCTCAGTTGTGACAACTGGTGATTAATGCCTCTTAATTACGTGATTAACAAACGTTTAAGGCGATAATAAATAGTATTCAAGGCACGGATTAACTTGATTAGGCTTGTGGAATGCCTAGGAACGCTTATCTGACGTTAGAGTGCACGTATGGTGATTTTCGAAAAAAACTACGGAACGATAAGCGACAACAAACTGACACCGTACGACATACTGACAACGCCGACAAATACGAATTTTGTACATGTAACTTATATATATAAATGTGGTTTTACGAAGATATCATGCGTTCGAACGACACAAAACGCAAACGTGAACGAAAAACGCGACCGCAGGAACGCACCGACAATAAAACGGACACATTGGACTCGCGTATTGCCTTCAAAACTGAAATATTACAATACATTTAGCTTTGTTTTCGAATTTTAATGTTCGTAGTTGAAAATGGATCGAAAAACGGATTTAAAAACGACAAACATAACGGTTTACGCGTTTGAACGCAACCGACGAAATATGCTTCAGAATATTAAATACCGATGAAATTTTTAGTGTTTATACTTTAAAATTTCATTTTACGATATTTTACGACACTCGGGTGTGAAAACGGACTTCGTAGATGTTACCGGGCCGCTTAAACATGAGAATTAGGCCCGTGGGCCTTGGGCCCAAACCCAATTTAAAAACCCTAGTATAAAAGCTTTCTTTTTTAAGCAAACCCTCATTCTTTCAAAAGTTGTATCAGCCGCACAAGAACCCTCGGTCAACTCTCTCTCTACTCCGATCACCGGAGCATTTTCTGGCGAACCGCCGCACCCACACCTCCTCCGATCTCCTCTTCGTCTCCCACCCACACACCTCAATTCCCACTTTTAAACACACCCCCCAATAGAAATCTCTACTTATCTTTCCTCGAACCCATCACCGGAGAAGACCTGTCGAGCTCCTGTGCCTTGCTTTCTTCCAGCGACGAGTACACACAACCCCACACCTACCTCTGTCTCGTCTTCTCCGACACCGGCGAAGGACCGGCGACATACGGCGGTAAACATAGGAGAACGAGAGAGAGATATATAGATCGATGGAAGAGAGATAGGATTCAAGAGGTGAAAAGAGAGATGACAGAGAGATAGGGAGACGCGACGGTGGTTGGCAGCGAAGCCACTGTTGAACCATGTCTTCTCTGGTAAGCTCCTAGATTACTTCTTCTCATTTTCCGGCCAATGGTGACGGCGACGATGAGCGCCCTGTAATGTTCTTCTCTGGTAAGCTCCGAGATTACTTCTTCTCATTTTCTATTTAATCCGGTTTGAACTATGTCTTTCGGGCCTGTTTTGCGGATGATTCAGGAGAGGATGATGATGAAGAACCGTTAACGGCGGCACTGGGGCTGGCCGGCAGCAACGGCGGTGGTGGTGGTCAGATTCTGGGCGAGCTTTGGTTCGGGTTCGTGTTAGCTCATTCACGGTATAGACTTGTACGGGATCAGATTTTGGTTTTGGGTCAAGTCTCGGGTTCATGTTCGGTCCAGATGTCGGGTTTGGTCAGCTGGTCAACTCTTGATGCGGGACAACTCAGTGCGAGTGTGAGTCAACTCGGGTCAAAACAGTCAAGTGGGTCAACTCAGCTCGATGTTCGGGTCAACGGCGGTCAAAGTCAGTGAACGGCGGTCAAATGGGTCATCGCGAGACTCGGTAAAGTTTAAATGACGCGTTAAACTTTCATATATATATATATA
Organism: Helianthus tuberosus; assembly: GCA_030545235.1. Taxonomy (NCBI): domain Eukaryota; kingdom Viridiplantae; phylum Streptophyta; class Magnoliopsida; order Asterales; family Asteraceae; genus Helianthus; species Helianthus tuberosus. Next base: position 22,830 of record JARYGA010028772.1, on the reverse strand, counting down.
CACACACACGTTAGTTTAGATTTTTGTTAGTTTACGTGATCGAGCTCGACCCAGATCGATTAGATATTAGTTTCTTTCGATACATTTGACGAAAATTATATATATAGTGTTTATATGGTTGAAAATTGTTGAATTTTGAAAAGATAACGACAACTTGAGTTGTCAGAGTTATTCCAAAATCAGAGGAAACTCTGCCCGATTTTCATTAAAAACCCGTTATACGAAATGTGTTATATTTAAATAAAGACATCTAACGAGAATCTGAGTGTTTTATAAAATAAATATATGTAAATTTATTTTGACGACGTTATTAGATTTCGAAACCGATACCTAGTTAAAATAAATATAATGCTTATGTTTATTTCAAACATCGATATTTCCGATACTTATTTAAAATATAATTATTTATGTTTATTTCAAACATCGCTATCACGAAAGCTTTTATAAATAAACATAATGTTTATATTTACTACGAACATTGATATTTCCGAACGTTCTTATAAATAAATATACTGTTTATATTTATTTCAAATGCCCAAAAATCTGAAATATTCTGGAAAATAAATATAATGTTTTATTTTATTCCAAACGATAACGATTCGGGATTTACCCTTCAAGCGTTTAGTATTCGAATATCATATAAAATAAATATAATTATTTATATTTATTTCGAATGTCAAAGTTTCAAGTGTGTGTGTATATATATATATTCTCATCTTACAGAGACCACAACGAGGCTTACCACTATCCCTCTACGCCCCCTATTCGCGACAACTAACATGACCTCGTATAAGTATATTTATATTTATAGATATAAATATGTATATCCTACATCACTCGCAAACTAAGTTGTTTCCGAGACTTAGTGTTTATCCCCATTATAAATGGGATCGAATAACCATAATTCGGTTATTTCAAATCAAAATATTAACACTACCTTAGAATCGTTGAGTTAACAATTCGGTAGAGCTCGGAGACGTGGTTTAGCTACGTCACTTCTATTAGAAACTTATAAGTATTCCTTCGTAGGAATGTCATAGTTGCACACTAGCTAATTCACGTTCTTGGAACGACATTACGGAATCACGCTAGGCTAGCTTTGCACATGAATATAAAGGTGAGTTTATAACCCCCACTTTTTACGGTTTCACATTTTTATATATGTTTTCGGGGGTGAAAAGACATGCAAGTTTCACAAAATGTAAACAACATTTCAATGAATGAGAAACTCGGATTTCTAAACCATGTTGCGAATGGATTTCAATGAACTCAAATGGTTTACGAAAGATTTATACTAAACATACCGGTTTTACAAAACACACGCGTATTTTCGAAACGTGCATGAGTTTCACGACTAGTGACAGGAAGGTGCAAGTTACAACGGGACTGGTTTGTCTTACACACAAGTAAGAGGACTGGTTGGTCCTGCTTACAGATTCAGGGACTGGGTTGTCCTATGTTGGTGCATATTTCGTATGTCTGCCACTGTACGAATAGCTAGTTAGAGTGTGTGTTGAATATTGTATAGAATAAGATCAGTTGGACACGGTGTTGATACTGTAAAGGTCCATCCAGGCGGATGGACAACATTCTAGTCCAAACCCCATCCAGATATAGGTTGTGCATTGTATAAGTCCATCCGGACGGATAGATATAAGCTCATCCGGATAGGCTGTTGCCTATAAATAAGGAGTTGGGGATCCCAACTGGACAAGCTTTTGGTCCCTAAGGGGATATGTTGTCCAACTGGTCTCGCGGTGCTGTAATGCTGGATTATCAATAAGAGACCAGATTATAAGTGTCTGCTCGGTGTTCTATTCTATCTTCTACTCATTTTTTATCGTTTATTATCACCGAACACATCGTTTCAGGACCAAAGCTCCGTCATACTCGCCGGATCCTGGACTCAGAATTGGTATCAGAGCTACGGTACCGATTCAATCGATCTAATAGTTGATTGAATCACCTACGCTCATAGTTTTTGGACTTGTAGGGAGTTTTGACGTTAAAACATAGAAAAATATAAAATTGATGATCAATTCATGGATAAAATTCAAAATTGTTAAAATCTCATCATGAAATTCTAAGGAATAAAGATTCTGGATTGAAAAATGTGATTGAGAGTGTTCTTGGAGAGTTTGAACATGCTCTTTCGGATGTACCCATCCGGACGGATGCACTCATCCGGATGGATGGACAGGAGACTCCATCCGGAGGGATAAACAGGAGAGTCCATCCGGACGGATCAGCAAGTTCACATCCGGACGGATGGGATGGGGAGATGTACCTCTGGACGGATGAGTTATGGACACTCAGGGTTTTCAAGTTTATTCGTTTCAGAATCAGTACATTCACATGTGATTTCCAATCAAGTGTGATGTGATAAAAGCATGGTGGATACGCCGCTGTTACTTCCTATATATAAGTGTTTTCATCGTATTACATTTCGAGGGGATATCAGAACATGATGCGATCACAGGTTGTGGAAATTAGTGGGGTAGTCATGATACTGGTGCTGAACTTTTATATTCAGGTGTATCTGATTATTTATGGGCCAAAACTGTTATATCCGCATAGATGAAAAACTGACGTCTGGTGGCAGAACTGTTACATTTTTTATAGAGTCGAGTTTTTCAAAGATGTCAAAGAACTGAATTGCTCAGTGTGAGGGGGAATTCAGTGATAGAGATGTCAGAATTTGCAAAAATGAGGAGGAATAAAAATTTCAATGTCATATGTTAAAATTTCGGCATTTTTGAAATTCGTGACACTTCAACAGTATTCGGGTGGTTCCGACTTCAGTATTATCAGGGGATGTGAAGCTGATTGTGGATGAATGCTTCCGAGATCGAGATTATTCGAGAAGGTGAATCTGATTGTGGACGAATGTTTTAGAGATCAGTATACGTTACCAGATAGTTCGTTTTACGATGAAGATTTGCTGATTGTATAGAATACCGTTTACACAGATCTATCATTCTAGAAGGTGTTTAACGTTGATCACGGAAAATGGGATATCAGATTTTCAGGGGGAATCATGCATTTGAAGTTAATCAGTGGGGTATTTGAAGTTTCTATCAATTGCCGGTTGAGTTTTTGTACATTTTTAGATCGAGCAAGTGGAATGCGAGATCGTGGTGCTGACATGTTATATCAAAAACCGAATGTGGATGTGGTTAAAGCTGAAACAGAGAGTGCTGCATTGACTAGTTTCAAGTTGGTGATTGTTCGTGAAGGTTGCAGTTTAGCAAATCAGAGGAGAGTCGAGAACTGTGCAACAGACCTGAAGATTCATTTCAGGAGGAATGTGCTCGGCATTGTCAAAGCAAACCCGGATCATCAATCAAGGGGGAATCTATTGAAGATTTCAAGATGCCTGATTGAAGTTGAAGAAAAGTTGAAGTTTCAAAAAATTCAAACACAACTCAAGGTTTTGTAACGATTCGACAGTGACAGCCGAAGGGGAATCTGTTGGTGCATATTTCGTATGTCTGCCACTGTACGAATAGCTAGTTAGAGCGTGTGTTGAATATTGTATAGAATAAGATCAGTTGGACATGGTGTTGATACTTTAAAGGTCCATCCGGACGGATGGACAACATTCTAGTCCAAACCCCATCCGGATGTAGGTTGTGCATTGTATAAGTCCATCCGAATGGATGGATATAAGCTCATCCGGATAGGTTGTTTCCTATAAATAGGGAGTTGGGGTTCCCAATTGGACAAGCTTTTGGTCCCTAAGGGGAAATGCTGTCCAACTGGTCTCGCAGTGCTGTAACGTTGGATTATCAATAAGAGATACAACGGATTCGATTTAACAAAGAAATACAAAATTTATCATTTATTTCTAAGCTCTACCGTAACTTACGGTAGATACCGTAAGTTACGGTAGCTTCTGGGAAGTTCTGGTTCCACCGTAACACAGATGAAACCCACCGTAACTTTTTGATCTCTACCGTAAATTACGGTATATACCGTAATTTACGGTAGACGCTGGAAAGTTATGTTTGGTTTGATTTTTTTGTTTACTTGAATCAAGTTCTCGGATTTCAATCATACAAACCAACATGTTTAATCCTCGTATTCTAATATATCATTTATCAATAATAACAAGAGACCGAGTATCCATACTACAATGTACTACCATGCCTTACTTGGTTATTCGACCCGTTTGGCTCATCTAAGGAATCCTCCGTTTTGATGACTACCAACGAGGTCTAACCAGATTCTTGGCTTATAATTCAACATAGCGAATATCATCGCTTTAATCTAACTCAACTTTTAATACACAATCCAACTACATATATGATAATTATCAAAATTTATTTAATGTAACGGGTCAAGTTACATACCTTCATAATTTGTCGACATTGCTTTCTAATCATAATTACCCATTCCCGGGCTTGTCGACCTTAGCGTATCCCTTCTAATCCTCGGTTTCTGCTTTTATAACTCAATTTAACGAGTGACGTTCGAGTCACTCCAAACATTACCATTTCGACCATTATTTTAACACATTCTTCATCTAGTGAATTACATTACTTTACTTACATCCCATTATGACTAATTAAGCGGTATTATCAATAAACATATTTAACCAACTATTTATTTTGACCTGCTTGGTTTGTCGAGTGAATTCCATCACTTCTTAGACTTACCAAACGCAACTATTTTCGCTATAACAACATTAGACATATTTACGACTAGGCTTATCTATGTAAATGTAACGAGACGACAAGTCGCGTACCTTTAGAGCACACCCTTCAAACGCGTATCCGCTCCGGCTTGTCCGCTTGACGATCCGGATTCTTTGCCTAAAGAGTTCAATTCACAATCAACTTAGAACTCTTTTCATAATCATTAACGCATAATTCTCTATAATAATCAAATCTGCGTTTTCATCTGATTTTTAACATTTTAATCCCCACTTAGGCATTTTAACAAACACCTAGCGGGTCAGATTTTTACATCATCAAAACCAAGTTCATGACTTGTAATAATCATCTAAATCAACTTCAATTTGTCACATTTACACATGTTTTAACTTCCAAATTTCAGAAAGTACCTCATAAAACTCAGATTACACTAGAACAAGAATCATGATCTTAGTGTTTACCAAGTTTTTACAACTTATTAATCACCTACAATGGTGATTATGAACCCTACAAGTATCATGCAAGATTTTGACAAGAAATCATCTAGGGTTTATCCCTAAACATCATACTTTTTTCTGAAATCACTTTCTATGATCAAATTACACTAGAATAATCATTCTAAACCCTAGTGTTCATCATTATCTTGTAAAACCCATAACCCACCTTCAATGTGTTCATGGAATTTCCTGAATTTGGACATGATTTCACATGTAGTTGTCTAGGTTTTACTTCTAGACACCATCTCATCACTAAGCTAACCAAATCACAAACATGCATCATCTAATTTCAGATTTCCCAATTTCATGAGAATTTCAAACAGAGAATTAACACCAAATTTTACATACCTTGTAACCCCCTTGTGATGAGGATCACTAATCTATGTTCGGATTTTGATTTGGACTGAGTTTGATCCTTCAATTTAGAGATTTTATGCTGAACTAGGGTTTTTGATGAACTTGGTCGCCCCCTGCTCTTGTCTGGTCGATCTCACACATGTATGTGTGTTTGAGATTTCTATTTTTCATGTTTTATTAAACTAAATTTTAGTTTAATCACTTTTGGTCCCTCTAATTTCCTTTAGACCCCTTTTTGTCCTTTAACTACTCACTAGTCATTATCTAACTATGTTAGTGTCACCCCTAGTTAGTTTATTTTACTAATTTATTTACAAATAAATTGTAAATTTTATGAACTTATATTTTTGGGATGTTACAAATATTCAAAGCTTCTTCTGCCCCACGATGTATGATTTCTTCCGTTGCATGTGTTTGAAGTTTCATCTAACTTTATTTATCTTTTTAGCATGACTATTTACGTTTTGCTGCAGCGTCTTCCAAATCTGCCCGTTCTAGGTCCAAGATTGATATTTCAAAGATCACTCCACCTACGTCTCCTCCTTCCAAACCGCTTGATTTATCTCCTCCTAACCCTGACCCAAAGGGAAAAGGTAAGGAAGATGACGTTGAGGTTGACAAGATGGAGAAGGTGGTTGAGAATGTTGTTGCTGGAGTTAAAAAGGGCGATGTGCATGTTGAGGGTGCTGAGACAGATTGGGAATCGAGTGAAGCTACTTCCCAAGGCACGGTATATACTAAGCGCGTGCATACTTCTGGAGGTGGTGGTGCTTCCGGTAGCCGGCAGGATCCGTAAATTCACCAAGTTGAAGGTGGATCTTGGACAGCCCACAACCCAGCTTGCGATGACCTTCCGCATGTTCATCGCTGGGGTTTGACCCAGGCTTCGAGGATGGATAGCCTCCCGAACTGTCGTGAGTTTTACTCCTTGTCGCTCCCCCCTGCAGAGAGACTTTTCCAAAAGAACTGCCATCGCATGGATCTCTTAGATGATCACATTCATGCTGGTGCTAACTACTTTACCACTACCCAAGAGATTGTGAGGGAGTGGCAGGCAATGGGGGAGGAGACGCTGGAGTTTGAAGTTGCGAAGAAGGATTTTGTTGCTGAGCGGGAGGCGTTCAATGCTGAAAATAAGGGTTTGTTGTATAGGGTTCCAGATAATGAAGAGAAACTAGCGAAGGAGAAACAATTTAATGCCAACTGCCAGAAGGAATGGGAGGCTGCATGTGAGAGAACCAACCGGGAGTTGAAGGCTGCTTGTGATGAGATAGTTAGGTTGAAGGGTGAGAAAACCAAGGAGAGTGATGAACATGAGCGTGTGGTTGCTGCCTACCAAAAGAGGGAGGCTGAGTCTGAATCTCGGATTGTCGCCTTAGAAAAAGCTGTTGAAGAAAAAACAACCCAGAACAAGGCTTTAGAAATCCTTGCTGAAGAAATCAGTACTGATTGCAAGTGGCTGCTTGCTCGTGGCGTTCCGTTGGTACGTTTCTTTGTCATTTCAATTTTCCCTATTTTCCTTCTTATGGTATATTTCTTCTTATGCCCTTTGCAGATTGTTGATCGCATAGTGAAATCTGATGAGCTGGCTAAGTACATGTTTGAATTGGGTGGAGCCGCTTATGATAGCGGATGTAAGGATGGGTATGGTGAAGGTAGGGCAGCCGCTGTGGCCAACGAGAAAGATTATCATTTTGAACTCCACAAAGTTGACTGAACAACTAAGTATGTTGCCAAGCGCCAGGAATACGAATTTCTTGAATTTGACATTGTTAGGGCCCTTGAGAAATTAACCAAGAGAGGCATTGATGTGGAAACCCTCAAGAAGGCACTTGAAGATGAAGATGCGGAGGCTGGTGACGCTGGGCCAAGTCACCAGGTCTGAATGTGTTAATTCTCCGGCTTGCATGCCGTGTATGGGTCGGTTGACCTTGTAATCCTCAAACAATTTGGTACATACTTTGTGGTTGTAAACAATATGTCCTTATGGTTTCGAACATGTTGATTCGTTATCACAATTTTGCTGACATATATGCTAAGTCATAGTTGTTAATTTGTTTGTGTGAATTTTGTTTTAGTTACAATTTGTGCATATGTTAATTGCTTTGATCAGGTATTGCGAATGAATGATGGCTATGACAGGTTATCATGTTTGGTCCACTTGGCTTTGCGCTTTGTTGTGCCAAGCCCAAGTGTCTCTACAATGTTTGTTTTGTCACTATGCCAATTGTTTGTTCATGTGCCCAAAATGTACGAAGTGATCGTTAACAGGTTATTGTGTCTTATTGACCTGATTGTGCGCTTGGTGATAACCAGCCTTCGGGGTCTACAATGTTTGTGTTACCGTGTCTACAATGCTTTCGTGTATACGTGGGTACGAAGTAATAGTTGGCTGACAGGTTTTATTGTGTGTATTCGACCCGGCTATGCACTTAGTCGTGACGAGCCTTGGGGGTCTACAATGTTTTCTGTCACTAAGCCAGCGATGTTTTCATGTATACCCAAAGTAATATATGCAGTTGTAACAAAAATTCGCAAAAGATAGGATAATCAACACTTCTTGTATTAAAGATGATTGTGTTGGGCGCGCAGCCTTACATTAAAAGGAAATATCGTCAGCAGATTACATGTAACATTTTTGTAACTGTTGGGCGTTCCAAGTCCTGGGGACCTCTTTGTTCTCCGGCGTGTGCAACTTGTATGTTCCCTTTCCTAGGACCTTATCAAGGATATAAGGTCCTTCCCATTTTGGAGCCAATTTGCCTGGTCTTTCGGCGTTAGATGCTTCGTTATCCCTCAAGACGTAGTCGCCAAGGTTAAAGGTGCAGATCCGCACCTTGCTATTGTAGTACTTCTCCAACTTGGTTTTGTACTTTGCTTCGATTATTGCTGCCATTTCCCTCCTCTCTTCCACGAGATCTAGATATAGCCTTCTCTGTTCTTCATTGTTTATGGTGTTCATTGACAGCATTCTTGGGGATGGCAAGCCGATTTCTACAGGTATCACTGCTTCAGACCCATACACCAGACTGAACGGGGTTTCGTCGTTGCTCATCTTTGGCATTGTCCTGTGAGCCCATAAGATACTGGGTAATTCATCAACCCAGCCCTTTCATTGAGTACCAAGCCTTGCTTTTATGCCATCGACAATGCATTTGTTTACTGCCTCCAATTGACCGTTTCCTTGTGGGTGTGCCACTGAGGAGAACCTATGCTCAATGTTCAGTTCTTTAAACCAATATGGAGGTCTTCGGCAGCAAAGTTTGTCCCATTATCTGTAATGATCCTCAGAGGTAAGCCAAAAAGACAGATTATCTACTCCCATATGAACCTTCGAACCACCGTAGACGTGGTTGATGCCAACGCTTTCGCTTCCACCCCTTTGGTAAAATAGTCAACATCGACTATGATGAACTTTATTGCTCCTGGGGCTTCTGGGAAAGCACCAACCATGTCTATTCCCCACTGTTGAAATGGCCATGCCGTTGTGACAGGGACCAGCTCGTTCTTAGGGCGCATGGTTTTTTGGTGCATGCCTCTGAAATCCGCTGCACTTTCTCAACACTTTGACTGCATCTAAATGCATTCCTAGCCAGTAATAGCCTCCATTCATCACTTTTGCCACTACCATCCTTGGACCTGCATGAATGCCACAAATTCCCTCGTGCACCTCGCGAATTAAGTAATTGGCATCTTCGGGGTCTACGCAACGTAGTAATGGTCCAAGGTATGATTTTCTGTATAGGCTGTCGTCAGACATTTGGTAGTGCTCCGCCTTGTATTGTACCTTTCTTGCCTCTGCCTTGTTCTCAGGTAAGATTCCAGATTGGAGGTACATGATGATTGTAGTCATCCAGGATGTTGATCCCAGTTGGATAACGCTAACTTGCCTCAATGGAACTGACGGGTTGCTTAATACTTTGATGCGCACATCCTTGGCCAAGTGTTGAAAACTGGTCGATACAAGTTTGCTCAGTGCGTTCGCGGGCTTGTTTTCACTTCTGTTGATATGGTGTACCTTGAAAGAATCGAAGCATTGAAGCAGGGTTTTTGCTTGCTCTAAGTAAAGTGCCATGACATCTCCTTTTGCGTCATATTGACCGTTGATTTTCCCTACCACGAGCAGCGAGTCAACATGCGCTTCTATGTTTTTGACCCCCATTTTCATTTCCAGTCGTAGTCCAGCAAGAAAAGCTTCATATTCTGCTTCATTGTTTGTACTTTTGAAGTCCAAGCGAATAGCATATGTGAATTCATGCTTTTCTGGGCTTACTAACCTTAAGCCTGCCCCTGCTCCATCCTCATTGGATGCACTGTCTGTGTACAACAACCACGGCTCTTCAGGACATTGCTTTTCTGCTTTCTCCATTGCTTTGCATTCTCGATCCTTGTTGCCAGGCACTTCTGTAAGGAAGTCAGCTAGTACCTAACCTTTAATTGTTGGTCTTGGTCTAAAAACCACATTATGGCCTCCTAATTCGATGGCCCACTTTGCTAACCTGCCTGATATTTCTGGTCTAGCTAAGATATTGCCAATATTGTAGTTCGTCAGGACGTGGATAACATGATTGGCAAAATATCTACGTAACCTTCTGGATGCATGGGTCAGTGCTAGGACTAGCTTTTCCATGATAGAATACCTTGTTTCTGGATCATTCAAAGTGCAACTGACATAGTACACTGGTGTCTGTATGCCTTGTCGATCAACCAAAAGAACTGCACCCACTGCCTTGTCTGATGCTGACAAGTACATGACCAACGTCTCATCTTTCATTGGGGTTGTTAATGCTGGTAGGCGTATCAAACAATCCGTCATTTCTCTGAATGCAAGTTCTACTTCCGGAGTCCACAGGAATTGGTTTTTCTTCACACAATTACGAAGGGATTTGATAAATGAAAATGACTTTGCTATGTGATTAGCGAGGAAACAATTTAACGCTGCTAAACGTCCTGCTAGTTTCTGCATTTCTTTTATCGTGGATGGAGAGGGCATTCGCTCTATTGCTTGCACTTTTTTCGGGATTGACCTTAAACCCATCTTTGGTAATGATGAAGCCCAGGAATTTTCTTTCTTCCATTCCAAAGGAGCATTTTGCTGGGTTCAGCTTGATGTTTACCCCTCGTAATATGTCAAACGTCTTCTGAATGTTTTCCAACATCAGATCTTCTTCTTTGCTCATGATGACTAAATCATCCATGTAGACTTCAATGTACTTCCCGATAGCATCGCTAAATGTTTAATTCATTAGCCTTTGGTATGTTGCTTCTGCATTCTTTAGCCCGAAGGGCATTTTCGTGTAACAATACAACCCTGTTGGCGTACGGACTGCCGTCTTGTCTTCGTCTTGGATTGCCATCTGCACTTGATGGTATCCTTTGTAACAATCGAGAAAGCATTACCATCGGAAAGATGCCAATGAATCGATCTTTTCATCAATCTCGGGTAAAGCGTAACAGTCTCGTGGGCAAGCTTTGTTCAGATCCTTGTAGTCTACACACATTCTCCAACCGCCATTTCCCTTTGGCACCATTACTGGGCTGGCAACCCAGGTTTGGTATCGTACTTCTCTGATGATGCCGGCATTGAGCAACTCTGTGATTTATTTCTTGCATAGCTTCGTGCTTTATGTCTCCTAGTGGTGTTTGGTGTGTACGATAGGTTTAGCATTTTCAGCAACATTTAATCTGTGTTCCGCTATATGTCATGGAACACCGACCATATCGGCTGGTGTCCAGACGAAAACATCCATATTTTTGAACAACAATTTCTTGATCGATGCACGTGTTATTTCTAACATCGTTGGACCTAAAGTGATTGTTTGCGCTGGATACTTCATGTTTAGAATCCACTTCTCAGGTTCCGCACGCGGAGTTGGCTTGCTTGACTTTAAAGGTCGCACTTCATCAGTTACGACAACTTCTTTGCTTACATAAATTATGGTTACTCCTGTCTCTGTCGGAAATCCTACCACTGAGTGTGGCTCTGAACAGACCATGCTAAAGTCTCCTTGGGACTCTCTTCCCAAAAGAGTATCATGCCGTGAATTCACTGGTAAGACCATGAACATAACTTCTTCAGTTCTTGAATTATTCCCATCAGAAAGGAGCACCGGGAAAGATATCTGGCCAAGAGGAAAAATGGCTTCGTTACAAAAACCAGTGAGTGGGTAGTCCACTGGCTCCAAGCGCGCCTTATCTTCTTGGTCCAGTTGGTTGAAACATTGCTCGTATATGATGTCCGCAGTGCTTCCCGGGTCGATAAAAATGTAGTATGTTTGGTATTGGCCAAACACACCAGAAATGACAATGGGTCTTCTTTCTCTTGGGCCACCTCGTACTATCGAGAAAACGAATTGCCTCTCGTGCTAGGAATCATCCTGGGCACGCTTGTTGTAATTTTTCCTGGGTCTTCTCTGACCCCCTTGAATCATGTGTGTTTCTAGTTTTCGAAGTTTCTTGTTATCTGGACCCTTTTCTCTTCTCTGGATTTAACGATTGTCTCTTTTTCCCCCTTTGATCAAATGAGTGAGTTTACCACCCTTCAAAGCTCGTTCTATCTCCTATCTTAAACTAATACAGTCATCAGTTAGATGGCCTGTATCTTTGTGAAATTCACAAAAGAGGTTCGGGTCTTGTCCTCTTTTGTTGCGCATCTGCAACGGAGCTTTAAATTGATGGTTTTCAGTTGACAAGACTTCAGAAGGGGTTTTTGTCAGAGGTGTCCATTGTTTTTCTCTGTTTTCTTTCTTGACTTCTTTACGATAGCTGATCTGGTTGATGGTCGCGAGCGCGTCTTCAACTGGCGGGCTTCTTTCTTTGTAGCCAGATGCCTTCCAAGGTTGACCCTTCCCCTTTTTGTTTCGTCTATCGTTGGCGTGCTGGCTATAGTTATACTGACGGCTGTCATCGCTGGTCAGTTGTTTATCGGTTCTTGCAATGGTTTTTGCTGCTTCAATGAAAGTATCCCAGTCTTTGGGACCTCCATCCCTGCCCTTGACTCTCTTGATTAAGTCGTCACACTTGAAAGCTCTCATGAAATGTGCGCGCATCATTTTCTCCCCAACATATCCTATTTCCAAACATTCTTTGTTCTATCTGGTGATAAAGTCTTCAATGCTTTCATGATCTTTTCTCCAGATGTTTAAACAGTCTGCAGGGTCTCTGGTATGTCTGCGCTGTTGGGAAAAGTGTGATAGAAACTTGTGTTGAAAGTCCATCCAAGACTTGATCCTTCCTTCTGGTAAATTGTTGAACCATGCACGTGCTGCGCCGAAGAAGGTGTGCACAAACAAATGGAACCAAGTTGGCAATGACCAACCACCTACTACTCCTATGCCAGTGAAGACTTGAAGGTGATCATCGAGATCCGTAAGGCCATTAAACTTTCCCACATTGTATGGTAATTTTGTCTTGTCTATTGGAGCTATCGCAATTTCTCTGATGAACTTTGATTTTTCAGCCTATGCCTTCAGGACGATAGCTTAAGGTGTAGTCATACTCAACGTTTGAATTGTATCCCGCGCGTGCGCGGGGTCTCTATGCTTCATAATTTGGTGGTAGTCTGCTAAAAACGGTGCTTTCTCCTTGTTTATAAGTTGAGTCATCTTCTTCATTGTAACTCTCCCATTCATTGTTGATGTTGCGCGGGCATAAACGACTGTTCAACGGGGGTTTAATTTTTTGGTAAGTGTACTGCTCATAGTTGCTTTCTGTTTCACCATAGGTGTCATGCGTGTCATGCACGCTTTGTCTCCTGATGGTGGATGATTTCTCATGTTGTTGGTTCTGCGCGTGCCCATGCGCATGTGTCTATTGTGGAATTTGGGTGCTTGGTGGCCTTTGAGGTGGAGTAACAAAGGCGGATGGAGTAGCTTGTGCCTGGAGCATTGCTTGTTGTGCGCTTAACTACTCATAGACCATGTTTAAAGATGTTGTTTGTTTGGCGTACCAGGAGGCCAGAGTTTCTCCTTCAGGTAGCCCTAATATGGCCGAGAAGTTTAGCTGTGCCTGAGCCGATGGTGCCGAAGGACCTACACCATGGTTTGGCATTTGAACTCCTGGAGTTGTTTGGTTGACGAATCCAGGGGCTGTTTGGTTGATAGCTCCAGGTGTGGCTTGGTTGATAACTCTGGAAGAACTTCCAAAGAAATCAGGTATTTCATTGTTTACTTGTTCTTCTCTGACGGTCCTATTCCTTTGGTGTCCTTGGACGTGAACGTTGTCCGTAGGCAGCTCGAAGGAAGAGCTTTCTCCGTCTACGTGAAGAGAAGGGTTTTGTTCAGCCATTCAGAGAGTATTTTTGAAGAGAAAAGAGATGAAAATGGTTGCAAAAAGATGCGGTGGGCGCCAATGATGAAACACTCGTTAACACTTAGGCTAACCAGTTGGGTCATCTCGTGAATATGGGTTCAACCTCTTCCTCCATTCGCCGACTGCTGGATTCCTGCAAAACAGAACACCGGTGACTCGCCACAAGGAGGGGAATAGGGGGGTTCTCCTTGTGACCACCCTCCGGCATGGGAATAAGTACTGTTCTGAGGAGAAGAGTGTGTGTTGTAGGTGAAATAGAGAGAGAGCAGAATGTTAAACCTGTAGGAGGAGTCTCCTATTTATAGCCGAAGGATGAAGGAGGGAAGGAGGGCCTTGCCAGCTGCTGCTGAATGCCAGCTGTCCGACCAAGAGGAATATCCTCTTGGTCTCCTCTGCCGTGCCCAGAGTAGTGGATGACGTGGTGCATCCTTATTCGTCTAGATAGGAGAATTCTAGCAGTGGCCATCGGCCTGTCTTAGGAATATCTTGCAAGTCTAGCTGGTGTCCATCTATTGGTGACATATGTTGTCCTTTTTGTCTGAGAGAGCATCTTTGGTGTCACCTGCGATTTCTTCCAGAAGCTTCTTGAAACTTCTGGATATGCTCTGCTGATGTAGGCACCATGCTGGATAAAAGTGGTGTGGTCCCTGCCATGTATGCATAGACTTGAGACCATACCTCTTCACTTGGGAAGGGGGATCCCTTCCGCGGTTAGGGGTACCGTGCATTTACCCTTTTTTTCTATTTGTTCCAATTTCTAAAATTATCACATGTAACTAACTAATTAATTAATCAATATTTTAATGTAACTAACTAATTAATTAATAATAATAATAATAATAATAATAATAACAACAACAATAACTTGTGGGATCACGTGTGCTCCGTAACAGAATTTCGGTCCATATCGTTTTGGTTCAGTATGGTACCAGCACATTGTATAACTACCGAAATAGATATTCTCAATAAGATATCGACACGTGTTTTATATCGATTAAAAACCATAAAAACGAAGACCGACATCGCTATTGATGTTGTTTGGCCAGTAGCAATTCGGTTGTTATTGGCACTCGGTATTGCAGCTATTGCTTATGGTACCAAAAAAAATCTATATTATGAATACTACTTCGTTTAATTGGAATTTATACTGCCACGTTAAGAAAGCTATACAAATGAATACGATATTGGTAACGGTATTGTTCGGACAATATCAGTTCGGTTCCTCACATGTTTAAATAAACTTTTATCATAATGTAGATAAAAAACATGTCACACTGGCATATTTAGAATTTATAAAACATTATATTATATTACTAAATAACAAAAAGGGTAAACAACGTCATGATATTGATATTATTGGAACCGATACCTATATTAGTTTTTACGATTTTCGAGTGATGAAAACACACGTATACATCATTTTGAGCACATCATGACTTTATTACTTAGGTTTTTTCTTTCGGTTGCTATACTGTGTCATATAGATACTGTAACAAATTGAAATGTTACCGAACGCAAAGAAGAATTATACCAGTTACATCCTACAAGTCGTATTACAAACAGTTAACATGTTCAAACAATACCGAAAAGAACAAAGGGCATAAAAAATGAAGTGCACATGTCGCAAGCAAAACGACTTCTGTTTGGTATGGCGTAATGGAATAGATGAGGGAATGGAATAGATGAGGCAATGGAATGGGCAAAGGAATGAAATGGATCATTATATTCCATAGTCATGTTTGGTTACCATGCAGGAAATGAATAAATCATTACCTTGTGTTGTTTGGTAAGTAAGAAAAGAGGAATGAATTAAATTCGCGATGGGTGGTGACGGTGATCGGTGGCGGCTAACGGTGGTGGCAGCGATGGGTGGCGGTGGTCGGTGGTAGCGGTGGTGGGTGGCGGTGGTCAGTGGGTGACGGTTGTTAGCGGTGACGGTTGTTAGCGGTGGCGGCGACGATGGTCGGGGTTGGCGGTGGTCTGCGGTGGCAGGTGGCAGCGACGATGGTGGCTGGTGGTCGACGGTAGCGGGTGGTGGCCGCGGAGGATGGTGGTGGTGGTCGGCGGAGGGTGGAGGTAGTGGTTGGGGTGGCGGTTGTCGGTGGTCGCGGGGGGCGACGATGGTGGTCAATGGTGGTGGCGACGAAGACGATGGGTGGTGGTGGTCAATGATAGCGGGAGGTGACAGCGGAGGATGGTGGTGGTGGCCGGCGGAGGGTGGCGGTAGTGGTCGGGGTGGCGGTCGTCGGTGGTGGCGGGTGGCAGCGATGGTGGTCGATGGTGGTGGCGGCGACGACGATGGGTAGTGGTGCTCGACGGTAGCGGGTGGTGGCAACGGAGGATGGTGGTGGCGGTCGGCGGAGGGGTGGCGGTAGTGGTCGGGGTGGCGGTGGTTTGCGATGGCGGGTGGCAACAATGGTAGTTGATGGCGGCGGGCGGCGAAGGACGCTGGTGGTGGTCGGCGGAGGTTGGTGGCGGGTGGTGACGACGGCAGGTGGTGGTGGTAGATGGTGTAGGTGATACGTGATGTTTGTGACGTAGGCTGAGAGAGGGAATGGAATGGAAAAAAAACATGGGGAGTGGATGTAATGAATTTGAGGGAATGGAATGACTTATGTAATGCGTGATTCCATTACGTTGACCAACCAAACACACTTTTTTCATTCGCTCGCAATAGTTCATTCCATTTCACATTCCATTCGTGCATACCAAAAACTAGCTTAAAGGTATCCTAATTAAGTATGAAAGAACACATAATAATTCTAATAATTAGGGATGGCAAAAATACCCGAGTCCGACGGGTATATCCGAAACCTGACACAAATGGGACGGGTATACCCGATACCCGACGGGTATTGGGCCGGGTATGGGATTAGTTTTAAAAATTTTCGCGGGTATGGGTCGGGTATGTGATTAGGTGATACGCGCGGGTATACCCAATACCCGACGGGTAATTACCTGACAAATACCCGACGGGTATTGGATCGGGTATGGAATACCCGACCCATTGTCATCCCTAATTAATAAGCAGAGGTATTACGACCACAGAATAGTGTGTGCGTGTACATATTAAGATGTCTTCGCGTAAATTATCCACGATGCGACACATAACCCTTAGTATACTGATTACAGCACGTTAAGAAAAAATTAGTAGACTGATTACAGCACCTTAAGAAAAAATTAGTAGACTGATTACAGCACATTAAGAAAAAAAATATGAACTTCGATTAAAATAATAGTGCCAACACACATTGTATTTTAATCTTTATTTTTACGTGAATCATGATATCCTATTCATGTATACTTTTATTAGTTGTGTGGATTCTATGTTCCTGGGTTGATCTTAACCATTTCTAGAAGCCGACATCATGGTTGATATTATCAACAATAATTAATGTTAATATACTTTTACACTATCAATAATCAATAAATTAAATATAAGAAAAGTCACATGTTCATGACCAAGTGATCGTTGACATGTTTATTGTCGATCGTGGACAAATCTTTGTTATTATATATAATTATCGTGGTATGCTAACTTTTATTTAGATGTATGTAAATCTTCTTCTAACGCACTGTTTGTTGAGAAGACTTCTACTTTCTATCTTCGGTCTTAACTTTTGATTGAATCGCTTTCATCATTGGATGATTATATTGTGATTGAATTTAATTATACACGAATACAAGGTTCAAAAAGATTCTTCCTGCATATGTTATGTGTAGTCCAACATATGGCGACCACTATTCGTAACAGGGAAAACGTTTCTAGCACATGGTTTGAGATAAACTTGAAGCATACTCTTTATAAAGTAAATAAAACAATCCAGCACATAGTTAGAGACTTAGAGATGCATTTGATAATTACTCTTGATAAAGTCAATAAAACAACTTGTTTGGTTAGTAGAGTGTCTTATTGAGCCTTAAGATTTGTTAGTAACATATGTTGTAATTCTATCCTAGTAATATGTGTAACTTTTATTTATTATCGATCATTTCAAACAAGTGAAGTGGGGCTATTGTACTTTAAGATCATGAAATACACAATGTCACATTCCAAACTATACTAAAAGTTTAAAACAATGCCAGTCTCTCATTTTCACCCTTTTAGGCTTATATTATCATCGTCATTCAAATATACTAGGTGTAGTACCCGTGTAACCATACGGGTAGGTTTAGTAATGATCGAAATCAAATACTAAAAAACAGATTATAATATATCATTTAAATTTTGGTCTTTATTTCTATATCTTTATAAAGTAATGTTGAAGACAGTATGTGTGACCACACGGGTAGTTTTAATAACCATCGAAATATATTATAATACATCATTTAAATTGTTTGTATGTAGTTCATGTTTGATATAGAAATTAGCTAACTAACTCAAAATTTCTTGTCTAAACTGAAAGCATGACCTAATTTTATATTCTCTAATAATTAAAGCCTGACCTAATTCAAATAACCAAATGTTATTAAACAGTTCAATAAAGCCCCTTATATTTGATCAAATTAAGCTTACTAATGGATTAGATTTTGTAGGCCCGTTAAAACCCTTCTATCAAATATGGATTAGATTTGTTAAAGACATGTATGAAATGTCTTTAATACCCTTATCCCTTAATATCCCTTAATATTCCTTAATACCCTTATCCCTTAATACCCGTAACATAGGCAGATTTACATCAGATTATAATATATCATTTAAATTTTGGTCTTTAGTTCTATTTATACTATATTAGACCATGTTTTATAGATAAGTATTATTTTAGTTTAATCTTTTCTAATTAATTTATATATAATCCTTCTACTAAATATTATTTAGTTTAATTTCTTATGGATAATTATTTTTTAGTTTAATCTCCTTGTCATCATCACACTTCTCCAAAAATGCAACTTGACTGTTATAAGTTGTATGAAATGACTAACATCATCACCGATCATTATCATCATCATACTTCTCTAAAAATCTCCAAATATCTCTCTCAACCCTCAACAGTCAACACAGATCTTCATCATCTTCATCCAGCTTCATCATCTTCATCCATCTTCATCTTGAAAACAGAGGTTTGAATCATCATCTTATCTATATATATTTTTGATATTTGTGATGTTTTTGTAAAAAAACAGAGGGTTGATTTGGGTATTTTGTTTCAGTTTTTGATAATGATAATCTGAATGCCGCATGATGATGATGATAATCAGTTTTTTGTGAATGTTTTTTTGAAAAAACAGAGGGTTGATTTGGGTATTTAGGTTTCAGTTTTTGATAATGATAATATGAATGCCGCATGATGATGATGATAATCAGTTATTTGTGAATCAGTTTTTGATAATCAGTTTTTTATAATCAGTTCTTTGATAATCAGTTTTTGATAATCAATTCTTTGATAATCTGAATGTCGTATGATGATGATAATCACTTATTTGTGAATGGGTTGATTTGGGTATTTTGCTTTCAGTTTTTCAGGTTTATTTGTTCTGTTTTGGTTCTGTTTTGTTCTGTTTGTTTGTTTTGTTTTTGTTCTGCTTTGTTATGTTTGTTTGTTTTGTTTGTTTTGCTTTGAAAAAACAGAGGGTTGATTTGTTTTGCTTTGCTTTGTTCAGGTTTGTTTGTGATGTTTTTTGTGAAAATTTTGTACAGAATGGCTGTGGATGTAAGATACGCAAAACACCAACTACGAAGGCGAGAACACTTGACAACCTCCTAGAAGATAGTACGGTGCACATAAGGAAGTGATTGATCAAAACGATCAATTGCATATGAATGAATACAACCCCAGTGGTAGATATGTAATTAGCGAGCTCTGAAATTTCAAGGAAAATCTAAGAGCTACACTCGCGTTATATTCATTCATATGAATGAATATAACCCAAGTGGCAGATATGTAATTAGCTACACTGGGGTTATATTCATTCATATCTGCTACATTCCGAAGTGCACCGTCAGTAAAGATCAACAATTGCTTGTGGTGGTATGACGTTTTGTCTCTGTATTGTATGTTATAGTCTTTTGTTATCTAGTCTGTAAGTTCCGTCAAGTCTACGAAGTTGGTATGACGTTTTGTCTCTGTATTGTATGTATTAAAACTTTACATTTAATATACAATTTAGGCTTTAATAATTTGTTATAATTTGTTATAAAAAATATTAACAATGCCAATACAACTTTCATCAACAACTCTCCTTAAATATCAGGTTATGTGAATAATATGAGAGAACCAACTGGATCAACTTTTTCTGTAATAAGCAACTCTTCTGGAAGATGTCCTCCTTTCATCAGTTACAATAGATAAATCAACATTCAATGAATGATTAATAGTTATAAGAAAACTCTATAGAGAATACAATTTGTAATATTTGTTAATGGGCTGCTCTCAATGTTATGATTTGACGATTCAAGTTTTGTGACCATTGAAGATACAAACAATGATAGATTGGTGAATTATACTTAGTGTTGTTAAAAAACTGTTTTGAAAACACTTTTGGCTTAAAACATTGGTTTCAAACACTGTCCTTAAATCAACAGTAGTTTCAAATAGTGTTAACCCAAAAATGGTTTCAAAACATATCATTAACAACACTATTTTAACCGAACAGTGACAAACTAAACTACTGCTTCTTCCTTCCATTGTTGCATGTCAAGCACTGATGTTTGACATTCAGTGGTTTCCTCAAAGTTGATTAGTCCTTGAGTGGGCACTACTTTAATCAACAGAAGTACTTATATAGCATCAGTAGATTGAACCAGCAGTGTTTAATCCTTAATAGTCTTCAGGGCTTCATCAGCAGTTTGAAGGACAGCAACTGTTGTATAGAGACAGTGGATAGAGGACATCAGATGTTATAAACACTTTCAAGGGGAAAGCCTGGTGTAAACTACTGCTTATGATGAATGATTAATAGTAATAAGAAAACTCTATACACCATACAGTTACTGAATTTAGGCACAAGTTATCAAATCCACCTGAGAAGGTTTCCACGACAGCGCCAAAAAATATCATTAACAACACTATTTTAGCCGAACAGTGGTTTCAAACACTGCTAACCTTAACCACTGATTCTATACAATATAAGTGACAAACTAAACTACTGCTTCTTCCTTCCATTGTTGCATGTCAAGAACTGATGTTTGACATTCAGTGGTTTCCTCAAAGTTGATCAGTCCTTGAGTGGGCACTACTTTAATCAACAGCAGTACTTAGATAGTATCAGTAGATTGAACCAGCAGTGTTTAATCCTTAACAGTCTTCAGGGCTTCATCAGCAGTTTGAAGGACAGCAACTGTTGTATAGAGACAGTGGATAGAGGACATCAGATGTTATAAACACTTTCAAGGGGAAAGCCTGGTGTAAACTACTGCTTATGATGAATGATTAATAGTAATAAGAAAACTCTATACACTATACAGTTACTGAATTTAGGCACAAGTTATCAAATCCACCTGAGAAGGTTTCCACGACAGCGCCAAAAAATATCATTAACAACACTATTTTAACCGACAGTGGTTTCAAACACTGCTAACCTTAACCACTGATTCTATACAATATAAGTGACAAACTAAACTACTGCTTCTTCCTTCCATTGTTGCATGTCAAGCACTGATGTTTGACACCCAGTGGTTTCTTCAAAGTTGATCAGTCCTTAAGTGGGCAGTACTTTAATCAACAGTAGTACTTAGATAGCATCAGTAGATTGAACCACCAGTGTTTAATCCTTAACTGTCTTCAGGACTTCATCAGCAGTTTGAAGGACAGCAACTATTGTATAGAGGCAGTGGATAGAGGACATCAGATGTTATAAACACTTTCAAGGGGAAAGCCTGGTGTAAACTACTGCTTATGATAAATCCACTGTTGTGAACCAGTTTTGGCTTTAATTATCTGTTCCTCTGATAGGGTTCAATCCCAATACTCTTTAGATTATTTTTCAGTACTGTAAAACTTATCAAAGTTTGAATTTTCTTCATTCATTCAATAATAAACCATAGTATTACAAAATTATGATTTTGAAAAATAATAAAAATTAAACATTACAATTAACACTTCCTAGAATATCTCGTTCTCTCGCCTTCTTCCATCCAATTTCATTTTTTGTTTTAATTTGCAGATCAGCTAGCATATCACAGGTCTTCTGATCCTGTTTCAGCAAATTTGTGATAAACTCTTTCGCTTTTTCTTTAAATTCTGTTGGAGTAGAAGAGGCAACTTCATCCAGCAGTGCAATGCTACTCCAGGTTTGCTTATAATATTTATCACTAACCATACCAACTTTTTTGTTGAGTTCTTCAGCGTTTCTCTGTTCTTGGAGTGACCACGTTGAAAATTCGATTTTAAGATCAGTAGTATCCGACCAGTGGTAGAAGGTTTTCCTTGCCATTTAGGGAGAATGTGAGTGTTTTTGGACGGTTTGCTTTAGGATGAACGTTTTTTTTTTAAATTGAAGTGTTGATGTTTTCAAGTAAACTAATAATGATCCTTTATAGTGTTTAAAATGTTTGATAGTATAACTGAAGAGACGTCTCCTAATTATGATAACCTTTTTTTGAAGGTTTCAATTTTGTTCTTTGGTTTTCTAGATATTTAATTTTACTTGTTTTCCCATGAAAACTCATTTTTCAAAGGTTTTGCATTAAAATGTTTGATAGGGTGACTGAACAGGCATCTCTCATATACACGTTTTTACTGTAAAATCATTAAATGTACATGGTTTTTAAGTATAAATGTTTATTTAATGATTGCATTTAAATCTGGCCTTTGGCCTGTTTACATATATTCTATATAATAGCATTGCTAATAAAAAGTTTTTTCATCAAAACAGATTCATTCAGTGAAACATAAGAGCAACTATAATTATTTTGCCTTAATTCTTATAAATATACTAAAATGGAGTCATATACTTCTGCAAAATCTGACGATTTCAAGCAACGTTTTATTAAACAAATCGAAGACCAAGTTTTGGCTGATAGGTATACTCTTCAAGAGTTGAAGAGGTGTTTTAACGGTCTGGAAGTTGGT
>JARYGA010028771.1:0-42395 GCA_030545235.1 Helianthus tuberosus | reverse complement strand
TATCAAATATTAAGAACTTATCCATGATATTAGTATCAGAATTTAATAGATTAAGATAAAATTTAAACCGAAAGATCATAAGTATCATAAAAATATCATTAAATTAAAGTTAAAAAGTAAAGAAAAGAATTATTATTATAATATTAAAATAATAAAAATATTTAAAAAACTATATATATTATTAAAATATTAAAATTACTATTTGTACAGATACCAAACAAGACCGTACCGGTATTTTCGATACCAGTACCGGTTGACACCAAGCTTATCCCACCCCGTGATACTAAAAAATCATTAAATTAAAGTTAAACAGTAAAAAAAAGGAATTATTATTATAATATTAAAATAATAAAAGTATTAAAATAACTATATATATATTCTAATATATTATAAACAAGATTTTGGCTAAATTAATTAGATTATTATAAATAATAATAATAATTTACAAATAAAACAACACAATTTGCAACAAAGCAATGCATGAAACACCATATTAGCATATAGTACAGTACATTAATGCTAGAACCTAATGCAAATTAATAGTTACATTACTTTAATCATTTATGTCAAAAATAATTCCACAAACCCTAGATCATCTGATAATAACAATAAGAAGAAAGCACCTGCCGCACACAAATCTCCGGTATTCGACTGCGATTGCTTCGATTGTTACACGAACTACTGGTTCCGGTGGGACACGTTTGTTAACCGAGAGCTAATTCATCAAGTAATTGAAGCATTTGAAGAAAACCTTACCAGTAGTGAACAGGTTAACTGCCACGGCCGTAAACCTAACCAGAAGAAAGAGAAGGCGAGTCATCGGAGGTTCGCCGGAAAAGCTTTAAATCCTCCGCCAGAGGTTTCGGTTTCGCCTCCGTACGACGTCTCATTAGTTGAAGAATGTGCAAAGGAAAAACATGAGGTAGTGGAGGAGTCGCCGGAGACGGATGCAACGGCGGAAGAGGACTTCCGGAAGTGAAAGGGTTGTTTAACTGGCGTTTGTGGGGACTTTGGAGTTCGTGATATTCATCCTTCGCCTCTCAATATATGCTCTCCAATCGATAATTAACTTCTCCCCAATTGAAGATCTTCATCGATTAGGCACACAACTCTCAGACATATATCTTCGATTGATCTCCTGCACAGGCTCGCCATCAGGCTCTCCATCAGTCGGCAACTCAATTGGAATCGTAATTAACTTCTCCCCAATTGAAGATCTTCATCGATTTGGCACACAATTCTCAGACATATATCTTCGATTGATCTCCTGCACAGGCTCTCCATCAGTCGGCAACTTCAATTGGAATCAAAATGGGTCATTTACTTGCTCCTTTAATTACACATCATCCTCCGACTCTCCAGCAACCTTTAAGTGCAATATCTATATCTCTAAGATGAAGATAATGTATGGTAATGAAGATTTGGAGCAGCAAGAGGTAAAAACAGCCCGAATTTTTCCTTTTATAAATTCGATTCGATTCGTGAGTGTTAGTGTGTGTGTTTATATTGATTAGGGTTTCATCAAATGCAATGTGAGGGTTTCCAATCGGTGTTTATACAAATAATATAGAACCCAATTTTTATGTATGTGTATGCAGTGTGTAGTATGGGGTCTTGCTTACCTCATTCAAGGAATAACAATGAAAGACAGGGGTCATTGATTTCGAAAAACTCCGCCCCTTTATTCGCCTTCTTCCTGATTTTAAGTTACGGTGAGTCAATTTCCTTATTTCTGATTCTAATCGATTAAGAACTATACGTGATTAACCAACGAATTGTGGTAGATTTTATGTTTCTATTGCAGTATTTGGATTGAACTGACTGTTGCAATTTAATAATCGTCAGTTATAGTTCGTTTTTTGAATATAGAGAAACACTGACTTATTTAAGGTGCTTGATTTGGGTGAATAGTAGCAATATAAACTGCTATTGTAATTTGGTGTGATATTCAATTCAGTATCAGCAACCTAATCAAATTGTTCCCTAAACATATAGTAAATGTGTTCACCAGCAAGGTAATAATATGTACTAATTTTCAATTATCAGTGACTTCTAATAAGGAAATATAGCTATTAGGTTATGTCAAGGTAAGCATAGTTTATAAAGAATATGTTGCAGAATAAAGTTAATACAACATTTTAGTAATAAATAATAAACTGATTTCTTATCTATAAAAGGGAACAAAACCTGCAATTTGACTTTTAGATGTCAAAACTGAATTTATATGTATATGTGTATGTAGTATAATATATATATTTAACATCTATTTTACACCATCTAAAACAATGAAAAAGAAAAAATAAAAATAAAAAAATTTGAAAACTGTGACGTCTTTTGAAGAGGGTTGAGAAACCACACGTCCATAGATTTGAAGTTTTGTGAGACCACATGTGGTGGGGCGCAAACCTCTCTCAAAGCGTCTTAAAAACGCGGGGAAACACTGTACCCTCGGGCGTTTTGGGCCTTTTTTGACTGGTAGTGCTACCACAAAGCGCCGAACGAGGAGTGGACTTTGGTCAAAATAACCATGGTCAAACGGCTAACTTTAAAAAAAAACCGGTTTTTGTTTTAAAAATCTATACTATATTCGCACTTTCGTACCGTGTCACGCACTATCTATATCAGTCGTCGTTCCAGGAAAAAACAATAACTATTATGCATGTCGTGCATCGCACGGGTGTTCCCCCTAGTTATAATTTAATAAATAAGTATATACTTTAAAGAAAAACAACTTTTTTTAAAGCAAAAAAGAAAAACAACTATCTATAAAAGGTGTTATTCATGGTTTTTTTAAAAACTACCCATATTTACATACGGGTCTCACTACTAGTTATTATAATTTAAGGGGAAGGATCCACTAAAAAGTGGATTTTGCCTAAGTAGCCTAAGAAGGATTGTGATAATGACATGTGGCACTCCTAATATGTAGGAATCAAGGGCATTTTGGTCCTTATAAATAGGAGTGAAAATTACATGTGGCACCCCTTTTGTTTTTTAAAAATACAAAAAAAAAAAAAATCTCGTACAAAAAAATCTAGCACAAAAAATCTAGTACAAAAAAATATAGCACAAAAAATCTAGTACAAAAAAATATAGCACAGAAAAATCTAATACAAAAAATATAGCACAAAAAATTCAGCAAAAAAATGTAGTACAAAAAAATCCAGTACAAAAAATTGAGAAAAAAAAAATTTAAGACAAAAAAATTCAGCACAAAAAATTTAGTACAAAAATATAGTACAAAAATCCAGCACAAAAAAATGTTATACTACATAGAAATACAACACATTTTAGTGGGTTTTTTAGTCTTCATATTTTATATAGCAATATGGTACTCAAATTAAAGATAAAAAGACGCTTGATTTTATGGTGATATTTTTATGAAAAAATAATGTCGTATAAAAAAGTTATGAACGTTTAAAAAATTGGGGTGAAATATGCATGTGTCTTGCATGTGGAGAGAGAAAGTCCGTAAATAGGATTTTCCCAAGATACCCTTGCACTCCTCCTTTCTCCTACACTTTCATCTTAACCATTGATTTGAAAAATGAATGGTTAAGATTTCTTTTCATCCTACTTAGGCAAAATAAACTTTTTATTTGATCTTACCCCTGTAATTTAATAAATAAGTATATACTATAAAGAAAAACAACTATCTGTTGTCAGATTTAATTCGTAATTTATTTCGATGTAAATGTTAGGGGTATAGAAGTAGTAGAAAAAATCCATACAATTAAGTAAAAAGATATAAGGGTGAAGGGGGTATCCATCACAACTATTACTAAATCACGCTCCTTATTTTCAATTGCTTCATTACACGTAGTGGTCTTTGGATCAAGCTATATAGAAGGGTAGGGGTTCGGCCAAACCCCGATCAACATTCTCTTTTAGTTTTATGTATACATGTGTTTCAACATTGCACCCGTAGAAATTTTGAGATCAAACTCATAGAAACATTTACACCGAACCTTGAAAACTTTGACACTTAACCCTTAAAAAACTTGACACTGACCCGTAGAAAACTTGACAACGAACCTTAACCCAATTTTTAATTAAGAAAAGAATAGCTTTTTAAGCACACATTCTATTAAAAAAATAACTCTATAACTCATTTAGCCGACATTTAATTAAAAAAAAAAAAACTCATTGAGACTTAAGCTCACCACATAAGCTTATAAACCATTTAAGTTAAATTAAAAAAGAAGTAGAAAAGTAAAGTTTTAGTATCAGTTGACATATTTTTTATTAATTATTTCCATTTTAATTTCAGTTTTGCTATTTTTATTATGTGACCAAACCATTGGACCAACAGAAAAAGCCAAAACTTAATGACAGACAATCGGTTGTTCATCCCTAGAAAGTTTCTGAACTAGTATGAAAAAATCTTGACTACGCCCCTAGTACCGGTCGATTAAGTTATACTCCATTTACCTTTCAAAAGACCAAACGCTCACTCAACATATTTTCTCGCAACGGGTAAATCTGATCAACAATATAGTAGTTGCGCCTGTAATGTCTCTAATTGACCACAAACAGACACATCGGCACGATTACATGCGATTCATTATTGAATAATGATGATTGATGTATAACATATATGTCGTTGCTTGAACCGGGAACACCAAAGTACACATGCCAAATCCATAAATCATTCGACGCCGCCGCCTCGAGCATGTTTGTGGTCACCTCGCATTACTAGCCTCGCAAACGCGTTGGACATATTCTCCAAACAATATGTGTACCGTCCATACTATCGAACATCCTCGAAGGTGCCATCTAGCTTCATGTGTGGCGTGCAAATGTATAATGTTGTGTCTAGTCGGTCTTCGTAGAAACTTTGTGCCATATAACTTAATAATCGCATTACAAAATATTCTACACATTCACGTGAAGTCCTATGAGACATAGCTAAAAAAATTTAGAATTCGTCAGGCACATTACCAGTTGCAAGTTAACGAATCACGGATGTGTATTTTTGTAGTGATGAGAAACTCTTTTTGAACCTCTCCTCATAACCCTTCAAATTGAGCATTTAAATCCCACACAATTTAGAAAAAAACAGTTGTCGCAATAAATGAAATCTCGCTGTAAATGTCTCAGTATTGTACCATGTGTTTTCGACAAAGTAACCATTCATTAGAACTTCGTTAGCCCCCTTTCGATCACAGTGCATATTTTTTTCCTTGATCGCCTCGTATCCTCAAGTTCTTCTACTACTTCGCTAACTGACGAGGTATGACCCGAATCGGTTAACCCGACCCGATCATTACCTATTATTTTATTATAAATAAATAATCATAGACGTTTGTTCTAGAACATTCCATCTTGCATGGATAAATCACGTAACTAAATCCCCAACTTTTTGGGAAGATCACGAAGATCCCTAACTTATCGGAGCCTATCCTAGGTTAAGGAAACCCTAATGGTAAACTATAAATAGAGGTAAACATCAAAGGTATTGATCATCTTACTCTTGTTTTACTCTCTTCTCTACACTTTCTCTTTTACTCCCAAAACCGAGACTTATTCTCACGCCGGAGGGTGGTTACAAGAATAACCCCATTCCTGTAACGAGTCCTAACGGTGTTCTGTTTTGCAGCTAGGCTGTTCGGATCGCCAAGTGTTGAACTCCTGGTTGGATACTACCGAGAAGATCAGTGTTTCTTCATTGGCGCCATCCGTGGGACCAGATCAGTAGCAACGACAAGATTGAACCCGATGGCAAGCGATCAAAACATAGCAGTAACACTAAGCCATGCGACGTTAACTAAAAATCCGTTGTTAGAAACAAGCCCTGTTATCTACATGCCAGTTTCACCGGTTGTTACCAGGTAACTCGACTTGGAGTTCGAAGTAGAGGGACCCCCACCGAGTTTTGCTGGCACTACCGCTGCCTCTTCGGGGACGACGGCAGCAGATTTATTTTCATACACTTCTTTACAACTCCAGTCAGTCGGACCAATCACAACCGGCGTAAACGCCTTCGCCTCAGCCACGACCTCTAGTGCACAGACTATACGTCACAATACAATGCCGGTTATCACGTCGGCTAGCCCCAGCATTGTCATACCGCAGGTTGGCGCACCTCAATACTACCAACCTTCGGTCACTTACGCCATGCCACCTCTGTATTCGGCAACACTGACAGCGGCGTTATCCACGCCGCCCCATCAACCTGTGGTCATGCCGGCGGGAATCATGAACGCTCCGGTTACACCAGGAAATCAGGCTTATTTTCCCGGCTATTATCTCGCTCCCCCGTATGGGTACTTACCTCAATACAATACCCTAACGTATACTCCTCAGGGAGGGCCACAAGGTTATTCTCAGCAATCACCATACGCGGCGTATATGCCACCTTGGTGGACTTTCCCAGCATCACAACTAGTTTACAGTCAAACCCCTCCCTCAGCAGAACCCGCATATGATAGGGGAAATACGTCTAGACCCCGTTTCTCTCCTGGAAGAGGCCCAAGCTCAACACTGAACATTACCCCCGATTCCACCCCCTGCCACCCAGGGTGTCTGCCAGGGCGGGATTCCCCCCCCCTGTGCAGCCCATCAATGTGGAAGAAGACGAACTTACCAGACCTTATAAGCCAGTAGATGCTACTTTCAAATCCAAATTCACCAGAAGAATAGCAGAAGCTCCTATCAAGGAAAAACCCAAGATGCCTCAGACGGTAGGTAAATATGACGGCCTAGGCGATCTAGATGATCATCTCAACCTATTCAAAAGTGCGGGGGAAGTAGCCTGTTGTCCTATGCCTCTCTGGTGCAACATGTTTGTCCAAACGCTGGTAGGCGCGGCTCGTGTCTGGTGGGACAGTCTGCCCATGGGGGAAATTGACAGTTTCGAAGATCTAGAGGCTAAGTTCATCTTACAATTCAGCCAGCAGTGCAGGCACACAAAAGATCGAAATGAGCTCCTTCATATCCGCCGAAGAGACAATGAAATGGTGGAAAGTTTCATCGTTAGATTCAATAAAGAAAGCCTGGCAATCCCGGGTGTCACAAATGATCTGGCGTGTGGAGCTTTCCTACAAGGAGTAAACGACGACGAGTTGTTAAGAACACTTCATGGAAGAGATGGCGTGCCGCCCACCATCGATGAAATACTGAGGATAGCTAAAGTGTACGTTATACAAGAAAAGGCCGTAGCCGCCAGTCACGCGGCAAACAAGAAAAAGGAGGCTCTGAAAAACCAAGAAGACAGAGAGCAACGAGTTTCTAAAGGTAAAGGTAGAGGAGACCGATACCAAAGGAGTGATAGGACGGACTCGCGGTATGATAGATCCAGAAACGCCTATTCAAGGAATGAGTCCTCTAAACCGCGGTCCGACTACCCCAACCTGAGCAAGAGACCAGCAGAGATCCTAGCTTCAGAGAACCTCAAGTTTAACCCTCCAAAGCCGCTGAAAGACAACCCCAACAAAGATACAAGTAAATATTGTGAGTATCACAAAGGGAGCGGCCATGATACAAACGACTGTTTTCAGCTAAAGATGCAGATTGAATACTTCGTGAAAGCGGGTAAGCTGGTGATGTGTGCGAGTGTGTATATAAGTTTAAGTATATTTTAACCCCTTTTTACACGTTAGTCAAGTTTTAAATTTATAAAACACGATATTTTACTAACACCAAACACACATATGGGTAAGTGCACCCATCATGAGCGTAGTATAGTGTTGGCAAGATACCGAGGTCGTCCAAGGACACAAGAGCTTTTAGTATCGGTTTATCCTCAACGTCTAATCAAATCAAAAGTTTAGAAAAAGGTTTTTTTTTAAACTAGAAAAAACAAAAAATTACTAAAATGCTGAAAAATAAAAAAAAAATGTAAAAACAGATAGACAAGATGAATCACTTGGCTCCGACTCGTGTTTAGTGTAACCTTTGATTATTTCCGCACTTTTGCACTTTTTAAGAGATTATCTTAGTTATTGTAGTAGGCCCCTCTTTTGAAGGTGACGTTATCCTTAACCCAGTAGTTTGAGTCAGCAAGGATACAATCCTAAAAGGGTCGGATTATTGAAAGATAATTAATTAAGTTATTAATGCATATTATGGTAGGCCCCTCTTTTGAAGGTGACGTTACCCTCGGCTAAGTAGTCTGAGTCAGCAGAGATACAGTCCTAAGTAGCCGGGTTAAAGTATTAATAGTAGCTTACATATGAGGGGATCAAAGAGTTTGGACCCCCGCCATCCAATACCGGTGGGTATTGAAGGAGGTCCTACTAAATTTGACCCAGGTCCTTGCAGGATCTATACACTGAACAAGGCAAGACTCTTACCAAACCTTTCCCTTAATCCCCGACCAGGTAGCCAACATACCTCCATATAGACCGTGGAGATATGAATGGTGAAAATCTTTGATTTTATATAGACAGTAAAATAATGCCAAGACACCACGGACAGACGATAAGGAAGAATCACCTTCAACATAAGAAACTAGTTATTAAAGTCATTAATACATAACCAAGTAAAAAATGCGAAAAGAATAAAAATAAAAAGTATTACACTAGACACTTGTCTTCACCAAGTGATGTAAGAGACTTAGGCAAACATGGCCTTTGATTGTCAAGAACTCTTACGATCAATCTTGGATCCCGAGACGACTCACACACTCTATGATGGACAATGGATGATGGTGGTGGATGATGGTGTTGTGATGGTGGTGGGTGGTGGGTGAAGTGTGAGAGAGGTGGTGTGCCAAGGGATGGTTTGCAAATGAGCCAAGCACCCCTATTTATAGCCTGAACAGTAGCTCGGGCACGGCCCCGTGTCCATCCTCTT
Source organism: Helianthus tuberosus (assembly GCA_030545235.1). Taxonomy (NCBI): domain Eukaryota; kingdom Viridiplantae; phylum Streptophyta; class Magnoliopsida; order Asterales; family Asteraceae; genus Helianthus; species Helianthus tuberosus. The sequence continues at coordinate 33,599 of JARYGA010028771.1, read as the reverse complement.
CTCTGTCTTCATTAATTGCAGTTTGTCTGCATTAGTTGACCACTACCCCGTGTCCGCTGGGCACGTCCCCCGTGTGCAGAAGCATATCTGTACTATCAAGATTTGCCTGGATTCTGCGAATCTTATAGTTGAGCACGGCCCCGTGATGGGCGATAGAAGCTTCTATAACTTTGTCTTTTATGCTGGCACTTGGGCACGCCCCCGTGTTCACTGAGCACGGGGCATGTTCAGCCTTTTGTTCTCTTGTTTTGCTTGGGAAGATGCTGTCGGTGAGGTCGGGCATGCCACGTTTGTTCCTTTTCTTGTATTTATGTTAGATTTAGCTGCCTTTTTGCTTCTTTTGTTAATTTGAGCTCATTTAATCCTGAAAATACAAAAGGAAGACAAAAACACACTTTTTCCAACATTAGTACTAAAAAAGGGTTAGTTTTATGCCACAATTGATGTAATTTATATGTTGCATTTTGCACACATCAGCTGGCACATCTAGTGAGGGATATCAAGCAGGGCCCGCCCCCCGTCAAGGAAGAAAACGACAAGGCGGCGGGAAAAAGACCGCGAGAGCTAAACATGGTATACGCAGATAAGGGAAAAGGGGCAAAGCGGAGTTTCTCCATGCTCGAACCCTGGATGTTGGCGACCATGACCATCGAACCTCGCGTAGAAGATTTGCACCTCACCACAGACGCTCTGATCATATCCGCTGTAGTAGGGGACTATCATATGAGAAGAATCCTGCTAGATACCGTGAGTTCAGAAGACATTATCTATGAACACTGTTTCAATAGAATGCAGCCAGAAGACAAAAGGCTGCTTGAGTCAGTACACGCCCCTATTAAAGGTTTCACAGGAGAAAAGGTTGACCCTATTGGTCAGATTACCTTTCCAGTTACATTCAGATAAGAGCCCCGGGAAAGGACCATACTCCTAACATTCCTTGTGGTAAGTGCCGAGTCATACCACAATGTGATAATTGGAAGGTTCACCTTAGGAAAATTGGACGCTATAGTTTCCACGGCGCGAGGTTTCATGAAGTTTCCTACCCCGCGGGGTGTTGCAACGGTGTTTCGTGACAAACTAGGGGAGGTATTGAACACCAAAAGATGTCGCCAAGGACCTACCGGGGCCATCGGCACGGAAAGATGGGTATTAAGCACACGCCACCCGGATCAGACAGTTACGATAGGAGACAGCCTCTCCCCTGAGGTTAAAAACGATTTAAAACAGCTGCTGAGAAGGAATGTAGACATCTTTGCTTTCGAGCATTCCGACATGACTGGAATACCCCACGATAAGGCAGAACACAAGCTAGCAACACTCCTCGGCATTAAGCCAGTCGCACAGGGTAAGCGTAGTATGGCCCCGGATCGAAAGGCAGCGGTTGTTAGAGAAGTACGAAAGCTGGTGGAAGCTGGAATCCTCAGAGAAACACAGTATCATACATGGGTATCAAACCCTGTGATGGTAAAGAAACCTGATGGCACATGGCGGATGTGCATTGATTTTAAGGATCTGAACAAAGCCTGCCCCAAAGATGCATACCCCCTGCCCGAGATGGACTTCAAGGTTGACTCCCTGGTCCCTTATAGGTATAAGTGCTTTTTAGACGCCTATAAAGGGTATCACCAGATCAAGATGTCCAAAGAAGATGAAGAAAAAACAGCGTTTCACACCAACGTGGGCATCTTTTGTTACACTAAGATGCCTTTCGGCTTGCGAAACACCGGAGCCACTTACCTGGGACTCATGGATAAAGCCTTTGAAGCACAAATCGGCAGAAACTTAGAAGTATATGTTGATGACCTGGTGATCAAGAGTAGGGAAGAAAAGCAAATGCTGGAAACTTTCCAAAGGCTCAGAGAATACAATATCAAACTCAACCCCAAGAAATGTTCGTTCGGGGTAGAAGAAGGCAAGTTCTTGGGCGTGGTAGTCACCCGGGACGACTTTAAAGTTAACCCGGAAAAGGTAGCCGCCATCACGCTGATGCCCTCCCCCATGACTTTGAAAGAAGCGCAAGCATTAAATGGGCGTTTAGTGGCTATAAACAGATTCTTAGCAAGGCATGCCGAAAGATCTTTGCCATTCATAAAGACACTAAAAGATTGCCTCAACAAGAAGAATTTCAAATGGACCGGCGAAGCGAAAGATGCCCTACAAGACATGAAACGTTTCATCGAGAAACTGCCCATGTTGACAGCGCCATATCCTAAAGAAGTGCTTAAAATGTATTTGGCGGCAGCCCATAATGCGGTAAGCGCGATACTCGTGGTGGAAAGAGATGGGAAGCAAACACCCATATATTACATCAGCCGGGTGTTGGCGGGACCCGAAACGCGGTATCCAACCCTGGAAAAGTTGGTACTAGCACTGGTTCACGCCACCCGGCGATTGCGAAGATATTTTCAAGGACACTGCGTACAGGTCTTGACAAACTACCCGCTGCAACAAATCTTGCACAAGCCTGAAATCTCCAGAAGATTGGCCAAATGGGCGATTGAATTAGGAGCTTTGGATATCGAATATCGAAAACGAACAGCAGTCAAAGGGCAGGTGATCGCCTACTTCTTGGCTGAAGTTCCGGAGGGAGAAACTATAGTGGACCCTGCTATCCAGGACATCCCGGAATCCAGTACTGCCAGGCAAACCTAGAAACTTTACACTGACGAATCATCTAGTGGAAAAGGTTCCGGGGCAGGTCTAATGTTTGTAAGCCCAGACGAAATAAGACTGATGTACGCCTTACGTTTTGATTTCGAATGCTCCAACAATGAAGCAGAATACGAAGCGCTACTCGCGGGGTTGAGGATGGCCCAATCTATGGGAGCTACACGAGTGGATGCTTACGTTGATTCCTTATTGGTTAATAATCAAGTAAATGAGACGTATGAAGACAAAGATGAATCAATGGCAAAGTACCTGGCAAAAACAAAGGAGCTCATGGCTTCCTTTGATAATGTCACACTCAACCACGTTCACAGAGGAAAAAACCAAATAGCGGACGCTTTGAGCAAACTCGCCACTTCGGGTATGGAAAAAGAAGTAAAGGTAGAAACATTGCAGATGCCCTCAATTGAACACCGGGACGTCTCCGCCGTCACAGCGGAGGAGCCCTGCTGGTACACCCCAATATTAAAATTCCTTACCAATGGGGAGTTACCCCCTGCTAGGGGCGAAGCTCAAAAGAATCAAACAAAGGCACTACAATACGAAGTAAACAACGGCGTCCTGTATCGAAAGTCATACTTGGGACCACTCCTACGGTGTGTCTCCCCGGTAGAAGCAAAATACTTGATCCAAGAGATACATGCGGGCATATGCGACATTCATGCTGGACCCCGGGCAGTTGTGGCTAAAATCCATAATGCCGGGTACTATTGGCCTGGGATGCACGAAGACGCGGTGGAAGAACTCAGAAAGCGTCGTAGCTGTCAGAAATTTGCCCCTCAAACACTCAGGCCATAGAACAATCTAATCCCGGTTACAGCAGCCTAACCCTTTCAAAAATAGGCAGTGGATATTGTGGGACCGTTTCCCCTGGCCCCAGGAAAGCTAAAATATCTTATTGTGGCGATTGACTACTTCACCAAATGGGTCGAAGCCAAACCCCTGGCTAAAATAACCGCTGAAAATGCGAAAAAGTTCCTTTGGGAGCACATTGTGTGTCGGTTTGGATTGCCGCTGTATTTGGTAAGTGGCAACGGAACGCAGTTCACGGATAAGGTCTTGCAAGATTGTTGCGCAGAACTCCAGATTCAACAAATCTTCACATCTGTAGCACACCCGCAAGGAAACGGCCAGGTAGAGCGGGCAAATCGAAATCTATTGGATGGTATAAAAAGAAGGCTGGATTGCGAAGGAAGCTCTTGTGTAGAAGAATTGCCAAACGTCCTCTGGGCGCATCGAACAATGCCTAAGACAAGTAACAACAAAACTCCCTTCAGCTTAACCTATGGCGCAGAAGCAATGATACCCGCGGAAGTCGGTTTACCCTCGCTTATGCGTCTCACAACTGATGATGATAACGACCGGCTCCTAAGGGAAGGCTTGGATATACTCGAAGAAAGGCGTGAAGCAGCCGCCATAAGCGAAGCAAAGTATAAAAAGACATTGGAAAAATACTATAACCGGCGTGTGGCTCATCAAACTTTCAAGGAAGGTGAATACGTCATGCGCGACAACGAGGCCAGTAGAGCGGAACCCTCAGGCAAGTTGGGACCCAACTGGGAGGATCCCTATGTCATACAAGAAATTATGGGCAAGGGAGCTTACCGCTTAGCAAGGCTAGATGGTACCGCGGTGCCGCGTAGCTGGCACGTAGCTCATTTGAAAAAGTGTTATATGTAATACACTCGCCCCTAACGGCGGGTGTTAATCTTTTCTTGTCATTTTTCAACCAAGTGTAATTCATCTATAGCAATGTCTCTTTCTTTTTAAGTTTTGGATTAAGAAAAACCATTTCTTTTTATGTTTCCTCATTGTTCATACAATAACAATTACCATCGCATTTATACTGCACTACACGGTACAAACCATTACCATCGCATATTAACTGCACATACGGTAAAAAAGTATCCTTGACGCGAAATATTTTTCATAAACATAAGTCAATGGGTAAAAATATACAGCGCTAAGAGCGGGTATCTTGATCATAGATACACTAACCGCTACAAAAAGATAGGTATTTTGGTAATAAATACATACAACTATCTTACAAAAAGCCAAGTACTTGTCCCTATTGTTAAAATACCAACACACGGGAACCAAAAACGAACATGTTCAAAAACCTACTTCTAAGAAAGGTCTGCAACTACCTCTGCAGGGGTACGCAACACTTTTCCATAACACTCCAACGGATGCGGATCAACGATTAACTCATCGACACATCCCTCGTCCACCGGAGCAGCCACCACCTCCTGGCTTTCAACTGGCTTCTTGCCGGAACGGCCACCACGACGCTTTTCATACACCACCTCACATCGTTGAATGTGATCGGACGGAAAGGCCATCATCAAACTATTAGCCAATAGAACGGCAGCACTTGCCTCGGCATAAGAAGGCTCTTCAGGAATAACACTCTTACAAGACCGGCTAACCCGGGGTAAAACATTATCAGGAGGCCCTTCTCGGATCATATCGTCTGTCACCAGCACTTGAAGACGGACTAAACCATCGGCGACGTCTAAGCGCTGGAAAATATCGGAAAGTCTTTGTCTGTAACTTCTCTGACTCATCTTTTCAAGTTACCAAATTTGGAAAAGGAAGCTTAATTTATAGAAGATTAAACATAATTGACAGTGATGACGTTAGCATAATTAATGAAAAATAATCATCACATGTCTTATCGCCACATTTAAGTTAAACGGCGGCGTCGCCAATCATGATGTTAGCATTTAATGTCTGACAAGCAACTCAATTGCTCGCACAAAAACCAAGTAGAACCGTGTTAATACAAAATATCTGAAGAATAGTGTAAATAACAAATGCAAACTATAACACTCATTCCTCTTCAGATTCTTCCGCTGCCTCAAACATTAGGCGGAGGGCCTCCACGCCGTCTTCAGCAACATGTTTGGTCAGATCATCATACACGGGTAGTGGATCGTTGCATACTGCCTCTAAGGCATCCGCTATATCTCCTTGTAGCTTACCCCTCGCCGCATGAAACTCGGGAGTAATCCTACTGGATTGATGGCACTCATGATAGCCTGTATACACACCATCATGATGACCAGACTGGTAGGCCGCAGCGGAAAGGCGGTCTAGTAACGCCGTAAAAGACCCTGATTGCCGGAGATACTCGAATGCCCCAACCAGACCGTTGGTTATTAGCCAATTCCTATCACCCCGCAGTGCAGCCAGTTGGCTGGTCAAGCTATCTACCTCGGCGTTAGATTGCTCCAGTGCATCTTCCGCCTCTTTAAGCCGCGCTTGATCGACGGTGGAGGATTTAGTAAGTTCGTTCTTTTCAGTAACCAGAGAGTTACAAAGCTGCTGCAATTTCCTAAGCTGGTTCTCCCTCTCCTCCAACTCAGCTTGTTTGGCCTGAACCTTAGCGTGGGAAGTCTCCACCTCAACCGTCAAAGCCTGGTACCGCTCCTGTACCTGAGACACAAAGTCAGTGTCAATTCGAAATCTTTCCACTTGAGCGGACATTTCAGATCTCACCTTATGGGCTTCGGTAATGGCTTTACACTCTAGTTCTTCCTGTACACTTTTAGCGTGAGCAAGGACTCGGTCCTTCTCCACTATATCGCGAGCCCATATTATCCGTTCCTCAGCTAGGTGGGCGGTCACTCTCTTCAGGTCATCCTCAACTTTGTTTTTCTCTGACAAGAACCTGCTCTCTCTTAACCCAGCGGCCTGGAGCTGACTCTCCAACCGATACTTTTCATCCTTCAACTCCTGGATAGCAGCCCGCGCTTGATGGAGCTCATTGTTGTCATGCATCCATCTACGTCGGATCTTTGCAACCCTACGAGGTTGACTAATGGAGTCCACCGTCAGGGAATTCATCAAGTTCTCATTGTTCAACCCTTCGACGTATGCTGACTCAGCTGGGGGATAGGCCCGCTCAACCCAATGCTGGATAACGGGAGGAAAAATCAGTCTTGAAGACTCCGCAATTTTCCACCGGGGCTGGTAATGTTTGTCTCTCAAAGTGGGGTCCCAGTTAATGGTGGGCAGATAAAGGTCATCACCTAAGCGGGCCCCGTCATCAGCTATCCTGCTGCTAGACCCTCCAACATCGCTAGCAGCAGGACCCCCGGTACTAGTCGCCTCATGCGTAAAAGACACAGTAGGCATCTCCTTCTCAGTAGTAGAGAATATGCTCACTGGAGACTCAAACAAGGAGGAAGGAGTAACACTTGAAGGCGGCGATGTGGACACCGGACCGGTTGTCATAATCACAGCAGTTGTGGGCAGAGGAGATGGCATCGTACAGCTAACAGCGGCGTTAAGACTCGCCTGAGACATAAGATCTAGAAGACCGGTTCCACCAGCAGTGGAAGGAGTCACCACCACAGATGACAAGGGGATGGGTGTCACATTTTCAACTTGAATCCCACCGGTAGCACCTGCATTAACAAATATAGACAATAGTATGAATCACGTGTTCCACAATAATAATAAGGAACAACAGCACATACCAAGCGGTGGGGCATATGCAGCTTGCATAGCTTCAAACGCAGTCAGGGCAGGCACGTTAAACATTTTCCTTTTCTTCGACACCTGGGTCGGACTTTTCAGATCAATCGAAGCAGAGCCGGCACCCTTCACCGGCTTGACACACCGACCGCCATATATTTCCTCCTGGTAACCTTTATCCGGGTGGGTTTCCTCTCAGGAACAGCAACACTACTCCCTCCACTGGGGGAGGTTGGGAAATATATACAGCCGGGTCCGCCGGCACAGCGGGCAACAGAAACTGCTCCAGGTGAACTTGTAGCACATCCGGCTCCTGCTCGCCAAGTACGCGGTCCTCGGCCTTCAACGCAGCATGCCGCGGGGGGTCGGTAAAGTCAAACAAGCTCCATTCCCCTGCGCGATGCACAAATGTTATTTTGTAATTAGCAAAACATATTATGGGCAAAAAACGTGGTACCTTCATCATCTCTCCGGAACAAAGGATACTTTTTGATGTCACGCCATAGCAGGCTCATCCCCGCCATCACCAAGGCCCCTTCAGGGATTACTGTACACTCAAAAGGGCGACCACACAGCCTCGTGTACAGGGCATTTGCTATGTAGGCATCTTCTGGAGGACTATCATCTTTAACCTTATCTTTCGGTCCCATATCCCTCCAATGCATCTCGCCAGGGATCACACTAGCATCAATATAGAAAAATTTCTTTTTCCAGTCTTTGTCCCCGGAACTGGTAGGAATATCCCTCAAACACGACACATCGGTATCCCTCCGGTCAAAGGTAAAAAAAGGGAGATTTCCACACAAGAATAAAGAAAGCCCTAAAAACGATAAGTTCAGGAATGTGACCTAGGGCGGCACAAGCAAATTCGAACTGTCGGAGTTTCACCAACCCCAGTGGATGCAATTGGGAAATATGGATGCGATAATGGTCAAGAACCAACTTGCAAAACTTGGTAATGGGCAATCGGAAGTTACAGAATTTGAAAAAATCACTAAACAATGTGATTTTTCCCTCTTTTAACGGGAATGCCATATCCGTTTTCGATGGCAACACTGGATTCCATTCAGCCCTAATGCCGTAATCTTGCATAAGATTGTTGTACGACACAACTCCCCATTTGCAGAACAGGGCATCGGAGCCAGTTGAGGCAGTGGAAGAGGATTCTCCGGTCTTAGAAGCCATTGTTTCGAAAAAGTAATGGGAAAGAAGGGGTTATGAGCACGAAAGGAAGTGAAATTCAAAATTCAAGAACAGGAGTACTATTTATATAAAAGGGGCAACTTTTCAAATCCGGAAAGATAAAAGGACGGGAACACGCGTCAGAATAGGGTGGGTGCAGTTGTCATCCTAATGATGATTTAACTGTCCCCCTATCCCATCGCCGTCACTTTTTCAAAACATACAACGGTACTCCAATCGATTAAACTTGCCCTAAACAGGGTAGGTTGACTTTTCCTTTTTTAGTCTGATTTCATGAAATGCATTTCATAACTTCGGACTGGGGGGATATGACGAGGTATGACCCGAATCGGTTAACCCGACCCGGTCATTACCTATTATTTTATTATAAATAAATAATCATAGACGTTTGTTCTAGAACATTCCATCTTGCATGGATAAATCACGTAACTAAATCCCCAACTTTTTGGGAAGATCACGAAGATCCCTAACTTATCGGAGCCTATCCTAGGTTAAGGAAACCCTAATGGTAAACTATAAATAGAGGTAAACATCAAAGGTATTAATCATCTTACTCTTGCTTTACTCTCTTCTCTACACTTTCTCTTTTACTCCCAAAACCGAGACTTATTCTCACGCCGGAGGGTGGTTACAGGAATAACCCCATTCCTGTAACGAGTCCTAACAGTGTTCTGTTTTGCAGCTAAGCTCTTCGGATCGCCAAGTGTTGAAGTCCTGGTTGGATACTACCGAGAAGGTCAGTGTTTCTTCACTAACAATCGCAAGAAATTCAAGAGTGCCATTGGAAGAGTCGGAAAAAAAGCATATGAGTCGGGTGAAAACGAAGTACTTGAACCGTTCATTTTTCTTTTAATAAGAGTGTTGTAGAGTAGGAGAAAAGTTGTTTTTGAAAAATGTTTAAGGTTTGGTTTATTTTTATAGGGGGAATATATATATATGTATATATATATATATATATACAAGGTTAGGTTAACGTACAATAGCTCTTATCGTACAATATGTACGCGATCATTTCAGCCGTCTGATATGGTGCGAATTCACTTTTGAACATGCGATTTGTGCTGAAAGACCAACATGCGAAATGGATTTTTATACCAACATGCGATTTCATAAAAAAAAACCAACATGCGATTTCGAACATGTTTTTTTTATAACATACGATTTCACAATATCATACGCATTGTACGTTAAGTGATATTGTATTTTACACTTTCACTATATATTTATATATATATATATATATATATTATATATATATATATATATATATATATATATATATATATATATATATATCGACGGTCATATGACCGTTCACACCGGTCATCAAATCACCATCACCAACATGATAGTCACCACGGAAAACTCACCACGCCACTATGACCACCGAGTTACAGCCGTGTTTCACGTGGTCACGACCACCAGGACGCACCATTACGGGGCGTCCCTTCCCCGCTAAGAGCATATACATCCACAAACTTTACAAACCTTAACCTCAACATCATATTAGATTCCAAATATATTTTGAAGACTCTTATTTTTTCTACATCAGTAAAGTACAAACACCTTCACCTCACACTTTACGTTATCATCTACTTTTATCATTAATTTATTGTTAATCAAATTACTTTTATGTTAATACATAATAGAAATTTATATAAAATCAAATTATAATACAAAGTTCAGAGTAAAAAATAAATGTTAAAACATACATAACAGAATTAAAACATACATCAATTAAAATTTAAAACATACATAACCCAACATATATAAAAAATAAAAAGAAAATACACTTAAGAGGCTACCAAACAGCCCCTTAAGCGGTTGTTCACTTCTATAGGTACTCATCATTTGACAAATCTGAATCATACTCGTTCTCATATGGATCGAAACGCGAATGATCCCATTTATTTAATATCCAATATTATGACCGTTATAATTTTTCTATGTAACTGTCTATATCGGATTATTCTCATCTGGTACCCTGTCGTCATAGTATTAACCATCTTCTACAACAGGAACATTGTCCAATTCAACCACCGAAGCATTGTCGGGTTTAACAAACTGAGTGTTGTCCTGTTCAAACATTGGATTGTTTTCTTCTTCGACCACCGGAACATTGTTCGGTATGACCACCATGATGTTTTTTTGTACATTTGGTATCAGCGGTTACAAATTTGAGAAAATTATCACGTTGGTTATTCAAGTTATTTGTGTTATTAAGGTAGTTTGTGTCCGTTTTTTAACGGATTGAAAGATATTGAAGGGGAATTGATTGTCGGGTTTTATTAATTAAGTTGGTTTAATATATATATAGAGAGATTAGGCAGCTGGAATATTTTTTTTTAGTTTATCGTTGTATCAACGGTTATCTTTTTTGATAATTTTCATTCCAATCAACAGGGAAAATTACATAAGGATAACAGGTAGACGGACAACAAACTACACCGTCATCCCCTTCTGAATAGAAAACCCTAATCTACTAAAAACAAAGCCTCGCTCCTGAGGGGTCGAAAAGTTGTTGTGGACCACACGCTGAACTCTAGCCAAGAACCGAACCACCTCCGGCGCAAAGGAGTCGAACATGTCAAACGCCAAGGGGACAAACACTACGCCAAAAACTACCTATGGCCACACATATGGCCAAACCGTCCAGCCACACTTTTGATTAAATGTGTGGCTAAAGATGATTTCTAACATTTGAAAAAATCTTTAGCCACACTTAAAGAATAAATTGTGACATTTACTAGTCACATTAAAATAAATGTGGTCAAATGCGATCTACAACCACGGTAATTGTTTTATGTGACAAAAAACACATGTTTTTGAAACCTTTAGCCACATTTTAAGAAAAAAATTGTGACATTTATTAGCCACACTGGAAATGTGTAGCCAAATGTGATCTATGTCCATGGTATTTTTTTAAGATGTGGCTAAAAGCACATCTTTAAAAAAAACTAAGACATTTAGTAGCCACGTTAAAAAGCTATGGCTAAATATGATCTACGGTCACAATATTTTTGTGATGATGTGGCTAAAAGAATATATCTGGCTACATATAATTTTTTTTATGTGACCAAAGGTTAGGTAATAGTCACACTCAAAATTATAAGATTTCATGGTTTTACATAAACATTCGTCACATCATTGTTACTTAGTTACTTTTGTGTGACGGATTGATAACAAATGTCATAGAAAATATATGTGACCAAAATTTAAATAATAATTACACTTAAAATTATAAGATTTTGATATGGCTTAACAATTAGTCTCACCTTTGCCACTTTATTTTTCTTTTATGTGACAAAATGATAGCAAATACCACAAATAAAAAGAAAATTGTGTGACCAAATAACATACAATAGCCACACTTTATACATCTAAACTTTTAATCATCTCATAACTATTCGTCTATTCCCACCTATCTGTTCTTGGTTCCAATTCGAGAACATCGACTATGTGAATCCCTTTTATCTATGTGATTAATTTTCTGGATTAGCAGTACTTTCTCAAACGTATATGTTTAATTTTCTGTTCGTCCGTACCGGAGATGAGCTCGGTTTCCGAATTCTTCGATTATAAGAGTTTTAGATCTGCAAGTTGAGTTCGAGTGAAGCAAATCTGAGGTTTGGTTCTAATTGCAGGCTACGGGGATTGGAAAAATCCAGTGATCCCGCCTCATATTGCGACCGGAAAAGGTAAACCCTGGTTTCTTGTTCAGCTTTCGGTTCATATCATATTTCTAGGGTTTCATATTAGGGGAATTCAAACATATTGAATTATTACGTGGTTGAATAGGGGTTCTCTAAATGAAAGCAAATAAATTCTTAGTTTTTAGAATTAATTTCCTTGGATGTTATTTAACATTGGTTTGAAACTGAAGTTGATTTGGGTTTGTTCAGTGATTCAGGGTTCTTTTGGGGCTGTATGAAATTATGTTATAGAATTTGAAGGTTTTGACTTCTGATTTGTTTAGTAAACGTTAATGTTGTTTGATTGATGGAAAAAGTTGATGAACCCTAATTATAATAACCTGGCTTACAGAAGATTCAATTAGGATGCACTTATGGTAATTTGTTTAATACTTTATTAGTTGTTACACTTGTTTTAGTCTATGTTTTGTATTTTCTTGACCAACTGTTTGTACTGTCCATGTACCCTGTAAACATACATATTTTAGTGTTTTGGAGATGTCTTTTTTATATCTATATACTACCTTATTAAAGAAACTGGGTTTTCTACCCTTATCGTAATTTTACATTGTGCACATATTTTAAAGCAACATGTACAAGAGAGTCAAGCTGTTTTAGAGGGGGTAAACTTATGCATTATCCAAAATTTTAAGACACTTTAGGGGCATTTTAGAGATTTCGACACCTTTATAACCTATAATTAATACCATGGAGTGAGAGAGAGAGAGAGTAATTAAGAAACACGCGTCCCTTCTTCGTCTGTTGAGAACACGCACCAGGCAAGAAGAAACGAACCAACACCATTGTAACCGAATGATTTTTAATGTCAATTATGTGAGATTGAAACCAATTTATGATTGTTACATATAGCCTCATCATATTCATACGAGGGCAGCGAAGTATAGGGGCCACGGATTCAAGGGGCTAGGGTTTCACGTAACGTTTCTGTTCCTTTTGGCCAAGTTCTTCGCCATCAGGCTCATCACAGGTTAGTTCATCCACTGTCTTGACGTCTCAATTGTTTTCTGGCATTTGTTGGTGTTGTATGAGAGTTTAGTTTTTCACCGAGTTTTCCAAATGATCGCAATACAGAGGTTAGATATCTTTTGTGTTGTTTTTATGTAAGATAACTGTATAAGAATGTATAGAATACTTATTTGGCATCAAGCACACTAGAAATTTACTATATGATGACATGAAACTAATAAGACCTATCGTTAAGTGAGATTGAAAGATCATATTCAGAAACCAAAGTTATATTTCTCTAGAGTTAACTCTTTGATTATTTTCAGTTATTAGAGTTGCAGCCCAGTCAGAATCATCTTGGTGGTGCCCATCTTAGTGGTCACAAATGATAGGGAACATAAGAGAAATGCCACTGAAGAAGAAATATTTGCAGATACAGGTACGATTGAAATCACGGCAACCACACTAGCCGGTCTTGGTACCTCACCCCTAAAATTCACCCACAATTGACTATTGGTTATGCTATGATGAATAAAGTCATATAATTTGAAATGTTAAGAAACAAACTATACTGTTATCGTAGACCGAAGTCCATCTGTGAAATGGGAAGATGTTGTTTAGATACTATCAAATTATTCATATTCTGGTTGTTAATTACTTTACTGCTGGTTACTTTTTATTTTGCAGAAACACTTTTGCTGATTGCTGATTGTGATTGCAGCTAGCCTTGAAAAAGCGAAACAAGCATAATTTGCTGGAAATGTTACAGGTATTGTATTTTCTTTTTGGCAATTAGGATACGGTATGCGCCAAATGGGAAAACGGGATGCGCCGTGATTGCTGCTTCGTGATTGTAAAACAGAAGAGGTTTTAACAAGAGCCTCAAGGTTATAACCTTTATAAACATTCTTCTCTTAATCTTGTTTAATTTTTATTTGTTGATTGTAACAACAAAATATTTGGTTATATTTTTCCGGTAACTGGTTTATGATGAATATAGAGACAAGCAGGTTATCAAAAATACCAGATAAAGTCTGTGGTGAAATAGATCACTACTTTGTAGATGCATCCTTCGTACCTTGTTTAATGTTTTATAAATATTACTAATCTATAGTCCTGACCCATTTGATATTTTGGATTATTTTTCATGCAGCCAAGATGGAGTGATTTGGATGTCAACTAGCATGCTAATTTTTTGAAGCATACCGGGTGGATCCTAGAGGTAAAGCATCTTCACCATACAACTACATGAATACAATCACCAGTTACATTATCTCGACAACCTTACATGTTCGTTATCACACAATCACACATATAACATGGTAAGGGCTGCATGATTTAAAGAAACAATTAGAGGCCCGGTTCGAAGAGTTTTGATGAAAGTTATGGGTTAAACCACCAACTTTGGTTTAGGAAAATTACAAACCAAAACGACAGGTTGAGTGGGTTGGCTAGACTGGCCGGTTTTAGCAATTTAGCAGTTTGGCGGTTCTAACTGATCTTTTTGAGATTGATAGTTTTTACTTTGTATTACAAATTTTATGGTGAAAAGATGTTCATGAATATAAATACATATAAATAACTGCATGTTCCAAAAAGTGAAAGTTAAACAGGTGGTTTGGTTGATACAGCCGGTTCCAAGGTTCAAGCCGGTCAAACTATTTAACACACCACCATAACAAATAACCTAGAAACGTCATACACTGATACACACACCACAAACGCCAAGCCCGAGCCTGACTGGGTTGAGAAAGGTTCGTCATGTTTTTATGAAGCTCGAGCTCGGCTCGGTTCGAGCCTATTTATTTGAGCTTGAGCTCGGCTCGCAAGAAAAAAAACTCGAAGCTCGAGCTCGGCTTGAGCTATTTTGAGAACAACCTCAAACGAGCTAAACTCGGCTCGAGCTCGCTTCAAGTAGCGTTTAAACGAGCCAAAGCTCGGCTCGAGCTTGGCTCGCCAATGTTATCATCATCATTATTATATTATATATAAAAAAAATACTTAAATTATGTTTGGGTTCATTTAGGCTTGCGAGCCTAAACGAGCTTGTATGTCAAACTCGGGCTTGGGCTTGGGCTCGGGCTCATTAAAACTCGGCTCGTTCGAGCTTTTAACCGAGCTGATCACGAGTAGCTCGAGCCTCTGGGCTTGTTTACACCCCTAATAACCGAGCATCTGATGGTTGAAACTTACAACCTCAAATAGCATAAGCATGTTCAAACACTATCTCCAACAGCCTGTTTTATTACATTTATCTTATTATGATTTGACAGGTGAATATGAAAGCGATTTCTCGGATATGGATTTGACAGCACACAAAACAAAAACACCGAAGAGGGGGTTGACCAGGTTACCAAAAATGCGAACAGCATTTACAAACTCGGGTGGAAAAAAACACAAAGTTACATTTGATGAATTGAAGAAGTTTTCTGGGGAATATAGATCAGAATTTTCAAGTTTTTTGGGAGACCTAGTAAGAGAATATGTCGGATTTAGGTTTTTAGCGTGGAAAACAGTGCCAACAGAAGTAAAGGATAAATTGTGGGAGGAAATAACGGTTAATTCTTTTCTCTTAATTATAAATGTATTTTTACATTTTCATGTGACTAACATACAACTTGTATTATATATTGCAGCGTTTTTATGACATTGATGCATGTCGTAGGCGTTTTGTAATGACTCGACTTGGTGAACTGCTTCGAAATTTTAGAAGAAAAGTGTATGCGGGATACATAGTACCTAACTTAGGTAAACCAAAGAAACTTGCACGAATTCCTAAGAGGTGTCGTTCAATGGTGGAGCAAACAGACTGGGACAAGTTTGTAACATATACACAATCAGACGAGTTTAAGGTTTTAATCTTTTATTCTAATGTTCATCGTTATTTTATTTTAAATATAATTTTAAACTCTAATGAAATAATTACAAATTTTGTTGTAAGGATGTCTCAAATAAGAGAAAAACAGCACGATCAAAAAACGTTTATGATCATCACTTGGGACGAGGAGGGTATGCTTATCTAAGAGACAAACTGGTAACTTCATTTCTTCAATTAAAGTTTGTTTTTTTTTTTGTGCTTATAATGATTTTTTGTTTGTATGTCTGATGTGTGTGTCCGTTATTTTTGTTGTATATATTACAAGGTACAAAATAACGAACTTTCAGTTGATGAGATCCCCTCTCGTGCTTTAATGTGGAGGAAAGCAAGGGAAAACAAAAACGGAGAATACAAGAATGTTGATGTAAAAGACATAGCTAATAAAATAGTAAGTTCAACTTTAAACTTTTTTGGTTTATTTTTAATTACTATAATACATGTTTATTTGTTAACAATTTCTACAGATTGACACTGAAACGCAAATTAAAGATGGATCTGTGAACCTTGATCCGGGCACGGATGCACTCACATTAGTATTTGGCAAAGAAAAAGGTGGGTATTTAAAAGGTGTTGGTTATGGAGTGACTTCTAGTAGATATTGGCAGAGTCCTCGAACAAAAGGATCATCAAAAGAACGAATTGCACAACTGGAGTTTCAACTACATAACGAGAGACTTGAGCGTGGGAAAAAAAGATGAACAAATTAAGACCCTTTCGATGCAGATGGCAGAAACAAATAACACACTTAATCAAGTTTTAGCTCATCTGGCTGCACAAGGACAAACATTACAAATATGTTCATTATCTGCAGACAAAATGTCACAAACACAATTAAGTGACTTATTTTATTAGCAAATTAATACCTTAATAGTTTTCAAATGTTAACCATTGTTAGCTACCATAAATAGCAACCTATTTATATAAATTTACCATGTGCATTACAATTTTAGAAATTTTCCCTGTTTTATCGAATCGTATTATCTGTATTGCTTCCTTGTTACATTTTGTAGGTAAATTCTTTGGATAAACATGACGGATCAAAGCATAAGGCCAATGCTACCGCATCTAAAATAGTGCAAAAAGAAATGGCACCAACGGTAAGTATGATAATTTCATTATTTTTTTTATAATTTCCCATGTAATTATTGATATTTCATAACACACTTATTTGAATTGTAGGTAAAATCTATGAACAATAGTACTGGATCAAAGGACAATACTAATGTTACCACATCTAACATATCAAGTAAAGTAGTGCAAACAGAAGTCACTTCTCATGCTAACACTTCTAAAATGGTGCAAAAAGAAATGATAACGGTAAGTGTTTGACAATTTCGTATTTTTTATAGTTTTTATGTGTGATTGTTGATTTTCTATAACTTAATTAATTCAATGTTTTTAGGAAAATGTGAAAACTAGAAAAAAAGATCTTTTGTCTATGCAAGAGACTTCACTTCTTGGGACATCATCGCAGTTGGAATCACAAGAAAATATACATAATACACATTCAACAAATGTCCTAGAGGTATGTGTTACGAAATACATATTTATATTGATTTTAACCTTAAGATGTTAATATAAAATATTTTTTTTGTAGATCAAGTGTACTCTATATACTATAAATATGAACAACTGTGTGGCTTATGGTACAATTCATTTGTCAACGGGAAAACAAAGCATTCATGGAGTTCCACTACAAGATAATTGCTATAGAGTTTCTATTGATAAAGTTGTAAAAGAAGCAGCATTTTTACCGGTAGAATCATGTGAGGTCAAAACAGTTGGGGATGCACTAAATACTTTTGTTGCTTGGCCAAAATACCTTGTCAAAACTAGCCAAAAGGTTTGTTCTTTATTAATATAAGATTAATTACTCTAGCTATTGATATTTGTTTTCATGTTTTTTGCTTCAGATACCAAATCTATCAAGCATTCAAACACAAAACTCTACAACTCAAGTCGCTAAAAAGCAAAAGATATGTTTTACAACGCTAGATGGCATCAAAAAACAGGGAGCAAGAAGAACAAGAAAAACACTTTAAACTAGTACTTATTTTATGTTTACAATCATTTCCTTTTGCAACATTTGTAGATAGTTTTTGATTAGAAGTTTAGTTTTTGGTATTATCGTGCACAGAATTTGGTTTATTAATTTTAATATTATTTGGTTTTAGGTTTTCTCATGTTTATTATTGTTTTTTATTATTTGGATATACATGTGTGGCTAAAGGTTAGCCATAAGCCACACTTAAAAACACAAAAGTTCATGTGGCTTTACATAAACATTAGCCACACCATTGTCATTTTATCTTTTTGTGTCACAAAATCATAGTAAACGTTATGTAAAAACAAATTATGTGTGACCAAAGATTAAACAATAGTCACATAGTAAAATTACAAATTTTCATGTGGCTTTACATAATTACTAGTCACATCATCGTCACTTTGTTTATTTTGCCGTGACGAAATGTTAGCAATTGTCATGGGTAAAAAAGATTATGTGTGACCAAAGGTTAGACAATAGTCACATTTAAAATTACAAAATTTCATGTGGCTTTACTTGATCATTAGTCACACCATCGCCATTGTGTTTATTTTGGTGTGACGAAATATTAGCAAACGCCATGGGTAAAAAATATTATGTGTGATTAAAGATTACACAATAGGCACACTTAGAAAGAAAAAAAAAATTCATGTGGCTTTACATAACTTTTAGCCACACCATCCTTATTTTGATTTTTTTATGTGACAGCATGATAGCATCTGTAATGCACAAAATGAATTTGTGTGGCCAAAGGTTAGATGATAGCCACACATAAAATCATAAAGTTTTATGTGGCTTTACATAATCATTAGCCACATTATCCTTACTTTATGTGACGAAATGATAGCAAATGTCATGAGAAAGTAAATTATAAGTAACCAAATGTTAGCAATTGCCACACTTAAAACCACAAAACTTCATGTAGCTTTACATAAACATTAGCCACGCTATCATCACTTTATTACTTTTGTGTGACGGAATAATAACATATGTCATGTGAAAAAAAAATGTGTGACCAAAGGTTAAACAATAGTCACACTTAAAATTACAAAATTTTATGTGTGACTAAAGGTAATAGTCACATATAAAATTACAAAGTTGTTTTTAGTGTCTAGAAATATTTTTTAGCCACAGTTATAGTAAACAGATGTGACTAAACAATAAAACGGTCACACTTACAGTGAGTTCATGTGGCTATTCCAAACATTTAGTCTTACTTAATAAATGGAATGCTTAATTACAACAACACTTTTTGCCACATTTTTTTTTAATTGATGTGGCTAAAACAAACTTTTAAGTGACTATATAATAGAAACAACTACATTTACAATAAATTCATGTGGCTGTTGTTACCCTTTAGCCACACTTATTGTACATAATGTCTGATTTCCAGCAAGAGATAGTGGTACCCTTTAGCCACACTTTAAAGTTGCTACGACCACTAAACGTGAATGTGGCCGTATGATACCTATGATGACTGGACCTTTGGTCACATTTGAGTTGAAAAAAAAAGTGTGACAAAAGGCGTATGGTCACTCTTTTTTTCTGTGGCCGTAAGCCTTTTTTGGCGTAGTGAAAGGCATGCTGATTATCTTCACAAGCTTTCGCGTGCTTTTATATTACACCTTCTTTGACTCTGCCCTTAGTAACGCTTGCCCCGCCACAAACTCATTTTCCCAGAACCCGGCTAGGGGGATACACATGTGAGATCGACACAAGCATGCCTGGATAAATACGGGGAGCATGCGTTACACTGTAGAGAGTTGCCGGGGTTTAAGTATCACAATGATCGACTTTGTACGAGACGCGTTAAGTATCTTTTAAATTTAAATTTTTTTTAGTTGACTCATGGGCCCACCCCTTTGTCTGAACACTACTATAGAAATATGCATTTGCTACGGCCAAATTCGTAGCAGCTCCGTAGCAAACACCATTTTTTGCTACGAATTTGCTACGGATTTGGTTCGTAGCTACAAGTCCCATCGCGAATTTATTTGCTACGAACTTTAGCTACGGAAATTTTGTTTGCGACGAATTTAGCTAAAAAAAATGACGTCATTATTACGAATTTGCTATGAAGAAGACTGCTACGAAATTTCGCTATGGGTTTTTAGCTACGGATGTTTTTAGCGATGATTGTTTTTAGCTACGGTTGTTTTTAGGTACGGATACTTGTAGCTACGGAAAATTCTAGCTATGGATGTTTTTAGCTACATGGTACGGTACCGAAAATTCTAGCTATGGATGTTTTTAGCTACGGTTGTTTTTTATTGTTTTTTGAATATTTATTTTGTTAGTTTTTCTATGGATTTTGCTAATTTTTTTTTGTTTTCGCAACGTATTTTGCTATGGATGTTACGATGGATATTAGTAAATTATTTTTGAATACTTTCTTTTTTCTTATTTTGCAATGAATTTTTCTATAGATTTGCTACAGATTTTGCTACGTTAGTTTTTAAGAATTTTTCTAGATTTTGCTACCAATTTCTCTACGAACTCTATTTACTTACTGATTTTGCTACCATTTTTTTAAACCTCAGTTAGTTAGTTTTTAAATATTTATTTTTATGATTTAGCTAAGGACTTTGCTACCAATTTTACTAAGTTTTCTATTATATTTATTTTCACAATTTTGCTATCGATTTTGCTACAGATTTTATTTTACTTTTTTAGTTTATTTCTAAATACTTATTTTCATGGTTTTGCTACCGGTTTTGCTACATTATATGGTTTATATTAATTTCGTCAATTTTGCTACGGATTTGCTCTGACTTTTGCTACGAAATTCATTTGCGACGGAAGTTTGTAACTAATCCATAGCTAATTCGTAGCAAAATGTGTTCGTAGCTAATCCGTACTAACTCGTAGCAAAATTTGCCACCATTTTTTTCCGTAGCAAAATTTCATAGCAAATGCCTCTTTTTGTAGTAGTGGAAGCTAGGTCCGAAATTCCATACTTTACTTACAGACCGCCCCCACAAACCACCCCCACATCAACTCGTCTGCTACCACTCTCATCCGCTCCCCTCCCGTCACTCCAGATGGTCACAAACCCACATCAATGTGAGTGCTCTAAATGCTTTATCTAAGATAAACGCTTTACACGTCTTAAATAATTAAAAAAATTTAACTGCTTTTAGCAAGCATATTGGTTTTCTTGGTGTAGCAATCAAAATTTCCTTTGTAAATACCAAGTTGATAATGGTGTACTATTTAAGTTGTTAGTTTATGCCTTTTAGATCGTAGAATTTTCAGCGGTGAATTGATCCGTCATTAATCTGTAAGTAAAGGTGGGTTGCATTGGTAATCAGTTAGTGAAGGCTCGTAAATGAGGAAGTAGGTATGGGAAAAGAATTCACTGGCGATCACTGACAAAAATAACTTTGTTTCAATCTGGAGCTATATGTAAGAGATCCGGCGTTAATCAACAACGGATACTTTTGTTAGTATAAAATAATTTTCTATCAGTGTGATCAACGCTCATCTAAGCTTATTATATATCACGAAAAAATTGTACATGTTAACAATTACAAAATCTTTTAATAGACTAAATGAACATATTATTTGTGAAAAAACATTAAATTCAATATAGTTAATGTCGTTTGTCATTTAAAACTCTAAACGTTGTTGATGTTACTTTTTTTTAAAGGTAACTATTATTCACAATGCCAAAACCTCAAACAGAGGTGGCACACCAAACCACTTGTATTATATTAAAACTACACCAGTCTTGCCATCTAATCGACCTATCTTTTGACCGGTATCTATACCACAAGAACCCGAGAGATTTAATGTTAGATATAATCTCGTCGGGTTTTACATCAATGTTCGAAAACCTTTTTTGATTCCTAGCTAACCAAATACACCAACAAGAGATCATTATATACCTTTGAGCGCCTCCTTCACTTTAGATCTGAGACCACAAAAGTTCGGGAGTTCGTTGTTGATGTTACTAGTAACTGAAATACTGAATGTCAATTTGGCCCTTTAACTCGCTACTTCAGGTCACCACCGCCGGCCTTCTGAGTTCTGATATCTACATGAAATGTCAATAAAAACAAATTTCAATAAAGAATTGGTCAAAGAAATAACCCCACGGACACTTGTTTTATTGTTTTGTACGTAGTGAATTAGCATGTTGTCTCGGTCATTTAAAGCCATTTTTATTGACATTATATGCATAGAATATTGGTGGAACCACCCCACGAGTTAGTACCACTAAAAATTAATTAAATAATAATAATATGAACATTTATTTCTGCTATGAGAAGCTAATAGTACGTTCTTTTATCTTCTATATTTTACCTTTATTAATATAAAAAGTGTCCTCCCTTAACTTTTCATTTTATATATTATATCTCGACAAAATTCCAAATTGTATTGCTTCAATTATATATAAGCTTTAAAACCATAAGTTTTTTCAAATGCTTTTTTAGTTTTCTGGTGTATATTTATAAAAAAATATATATAAAAAAATGAAGAGACAAAAGGAGTGCTTTACTTCAATTTACTTTTATAGCTAATCCATCAATAATTATCCCTCTTCATCGAAGGATTCATGGTGATCAAAGTTTGTGAGGAAATTTGGCATGAGTAAAGATTACAAAATCAATTACCAACAACTTTACCAATGGATCACCGATGGATGGCTACTTCACAATCTATACAATGATTGGCATGAGTAACGAATCAACAATGTTTTAAAGAAAATCATACACATACTAAGAACCTTGAGATGAGACTCGAACCCTTCGCTGTCACACCCCAAAAAATCGCAACAGAAATATAAACGTGACGCTAACGGAGGTTGGTACCCATAATAAGTATATCTAAGTGGACAATGCATTAATTATTTTTGACGTTTAACTTAATTAAAACATAACGTTTAAAGTTTATAACATAAAACACAACCACGACATAGTTGTTTGATCCTTTATGGATCTTAATATAAAATGGTCCCAAATAGTTTTAAAAGTTGTACAAAACATTATTTATTTAAGTTTGCATCTACTAACACAAGAAAAGCCAAAAATCCCGAAGCCGAACTCATGTACCTGAATAACACGTTAAATCAAGTGTTAACCCAAAAAAGGTTGGTGAGTTCACGTATTTAACACTAAATGTAAATTTCTCCACAATTTCTTTTAGGGAGCATATTTTTCCCAAATTTTCTTTAAAAAATCCGAGGGTCAGTTCTCTTATCGCAAACATTTTTCCCAAAACCTTCGACTCAAATCATCTTCACAAGGGTTTATATAATAAATTTCTAGCATCAAAATTTCATATGCATAGGGTTGCAAAGCCAATGAGCTATAACAATAAGGGTATAATCAACGCAAGACAATCATAGAAAATCAATTCGTCGCTTTGACTTGACATGGAGCTACCGGTCACGACGGGGTGGTCAACCCGATAGATCCATCAACAACTCTATGCATCCTGATATTAATGATTAAACGACTAAATCGTGCAAAGTGCTTCAAATTTGGGTCATTTATGGTGTCTGCCTCATGAACAATACATATAGAGCGGGGTTTTGGAGTGAACACTAGTGTATTTGTGAACTGAATGAACAAATTCTGGCCATTAATTTAAATCATCAAATCGTAAAATACACTAGTGTATTTTAATCCTCAAATCCTGGCGTTTGATTTACACTTGTGTAATGATAAACAAAAGCTAGGATTAGTTCACTAGTGTTCACAATCAATGGGCTGTTCACAAATGAACCTAACCCTATATATGTAGGGTGGGGTTCGGCTACAAAGTCAGTTTTTTCTACAAAGTGTACAAAGTCATAAAACACCACAATTTCAACCATAAAACACACTCAAAAGCCACAAATAACAGAGTGAATACCACTAAAACACAATATCCAAACCCTAACATTCCATAAAAGCTTCCAACACACCATCATAGAACTATGAATATAAAACACAATATGATAATCAACATAAAACACACTAATGTTAGTCATTCGATAATCAAAGCCTTATCATCCAAAACATAACACAAAACCCACAAATATGGCGTTTTAGTGATCTTGACTCTCTTATTTGTGGGTTTTGAGTGTGTTTTATGGCTGAATTGTGGTGTTTTAAGACTTTGTACACTTTCTAGGAAAAATAGACTTTGTAGGCAACTCCCACCCTATATATATATATATATAGGTAGAAGGGGTAAGGTTATTGTAAAAAAGACCAAAAGTGTGAGAAAGGTAAGAAAGAATCTCAGCCATTAGATCTAAATTAATTGAAAAGGGTAAACAAGTAATTTTATCATTAATTCAATTAATTAAAAACTTCCCATAACCGCCACCTTAATTATAGGAAGTATATAACACCATTCAGCAAGTATATAACACCATTTAGTAAGTATATAACACCATTCAGCAAGTATATAACACCATTCAGCATTCAGTAAGTATATAACACCATTCAGCAAGTATATAACATCATTCAACAAGTATATAACACCATTCAGCAAGTATATAACACCATTCAGCATTCAGCAAGTATATAACACCATTCAGTAAGTATATAACACCATTCAACAAGTATATAACACCATTCAGTAAGTATATAAACCATTCATCAAGTATATAACACCATTCAGCAAGTATATAACACCATTCATTGACTAAACATCTGATCGAAACATATTTTTTTCTCTATATAGTTATAGCAATATGGTACTCATATTAAAGATAAAAAAACGCTCATTATTATGGTGTAATTTAAAAAAAAAAGTTACGTATAAAAAGTTATTGACGTTTAAAAAAGACGGGGGAAGTTACATGTGCAGTACCTAATTTGTAGTGGGTTTAAAAGACTATATTGCCCCTAGATATTTCAAATCAGTCCAAATTAATGAAAATATTTTACAATTTGGTCCCTATTAATCTCAACCATTAGATCAAAAGATCTAATGGCTGAGATTCTTTCTTCCCCTTCTCACACTTTAGGCCTTTTTTACAGGATCCTATACATTAATTCAAAAGTGTGAGAAGTGTGAGAAATATTGTGGAGATGACATGTGTCCTCAATCTAAATTAATTCAAAAGGGTAAACAAGTAATTTTCTTATTGATTTAATTAATTGATAACCTTCCATAACCGTCACCCTTTATTATAGGAATACGAATTAAACATTACTCTATGAATTTGTGTCATCTCGTTCATCAATTATTAATTCTGAAGATCGCAGAATGAAAATTTATAGAGTGTTATATAGTGATGGATGCAGAATGAAGGCTTTTATATAACACTACAAATCTCTAGAAAACACTACGAATAGCATATAACACCATATAACATCATATAACATTTTTATAGCTCTATATAACACTGCAACCACCATTCAGAACTGTATAGTGTTATATATTTTTATATAGTGTTATATGGTGTTATATAGTGTTTTTTGGTGTTATTTCGTGTTATATGATGGATGTATAGTGTTATATAGTGTTATATGATGTTATATGGTGTTATATAGTGTTATATTTTTTTTTCTGATAGCATGTCTATGTCTATGATAGATGTATAGTATTATATATTGTTATATAATGTTATATAGTGTTACATAGTGTTATATGATGTTACATTGTGTTATACGGTGCTATATGGTGTTATATAGTGTTATATGATGGATGTATAGTGTTATATATTTCTTGTAGCAGTTACATATTTCTGGATTTTTTAGATTGTCCGGATTTTTGAATAACTTTAAAATTAAATCGCTAGAATTTAGGAGTGAATCGCTAGAATTTAGGAGATGTTACCTAATTTGAAACATATACAAAGACACTATTACCCCTACAATTTTCAAATCAGTCCAAATAATTAAAACACAATTTATAATTTGGTCTCTATCGATCTCAACCATTAGATCTTTGTTTAAAACACTTCTCACACTTTAGACACTTTGTACACTATCCCTACCCTATATATATATATATATATATATATATATATTGTAACACCCCAAAAACGGGTTTGGTAATCAAACCACGTTAATACTAATGACTTGGTAAAATACCGTTAGTGGTAAAATTTAACCCGGTGAATATTAGGATAAGAAATAAATAATCCTAATATTAACTAAAAGGTGAATAAAAGTTTCTAATGGAGTGAAATTTATAAGAGGCCGAGTAACGAGATTTAAAATAAACTTAGACATAGATTTCCCGAACCCACTAATTTAACTAGGAATGTTTAACCTAGTTAATAGGTGGGGAATATTGTTAGAAATAAGTAGGTTGTGCCCTACTTAATTAACTAACCAAACAAGAGGGACCAAAATGGGGTAACTTGAAAATGGTTTTATTAAACTAATAAAATAACACAACACACACACACACAAGAGTGTGTGGTGCGTGTCTGGATCGAGCTCAGGGGGCTCCCATGGAGCCAAAAACCCTAATTCACATATAATCATCAAATTGAAGGTCAAAATGAAGCTCAAATTCACAACCAAACATGAATAAACGATTACCAAGTCAAGGGGATCGTAAGGTATGTCGAATTTCTAACATTCATGAAGTTGTGAAAATTAGTTAATCTTGCATGATATGATCTATGTATGAATCATAGAAGTTATGGCTGAATTTGGGATGTAAGATTGCTTAGGAACAAACCCTAAGTGAAGATTTAGATTAAATTACTATGATTTAGGTGTTTGGTTGAATCACCACACCTAGCTAAGTGGGTTTTATTGTTATGATGAAATTGATGATAAGACTATGTTTAGAATCATCATGCATGATAATGAATGGAAGGTGTTTAATTAAACCATGAAATTAAGTACATGATCATACTTTCATGAAAGGGGTTTAATAAATTATGATGAAACTAGTGATTTTGGTTCATATAAGTAGGTGTTTGGAATCATGATGTCTACTAATTAATATGTAGAACTTGATTATATTTGATGATTGAATGAATGTCTAATGCTATAATGAAACGGGTTTCACTTATAGATGGAATCCGTAGAATTTGCCTAATGAAAGAACGAGTTTTATATAATTAGATGATTTTATGATGTACATAAACTATGTTGATGAATGTAGTTAAATTAGTTGCCTAAAAATAGCTACGACCGAATAGTCGAAGAAATGCTCAAGTGGGTTCGTTGAACTCAATTGTGCATTTCATACATTAAAAAGGGACAGTTGACTTTTGAAAAGTCAAACAGACCATTTACAAGGTCGAATGATAATTTTGATAGAAAATACGTGAGGTGGAATAGTCGTGATTAGCAATGACTAAACTAACCATCTTGCGAATTATTATGCTAGTTTGAAGCTTAACAAGCTAGGTGAAGCTTGGTGAGGAAACGGGTCAAACAAATCAAGCATGAAGAGGAACGAGTGGCTTGGATGTGAGGTAAGTGAAACTTACACCTTTTGTAGAATACATATCTAATCTATAAGTTATAAATACAATGGAGATAATATTCGAAATATGGTTTCCGACACGAAATGATTTGGGTCGGAATCAGAAACAAATGTTAGAAACCATAGAAATGGTAAAACGGGGTGGAACGGTAAATTAGTCAAGAAAAGAATAAGATAAAATGAGTTTTTGAACGGCTACTTTATAAGTAAGCCAAAACTAGTAAAAAGAGTAAAAAGGGATCAAATGGTAATATTGATGCCATTTGACAAATAACAACTAATAAGTGTATGCCGAGTCTCATGCTCGCAGGATGAACGGCTCGTGTATTAGCGAAGCTATGAAATAACAAGTAAGTCAAGACAAGGTATTAAAACGGATCAATATGTTGATCCGAGCCAGGTACGCATAATTACGTTGTAGTTAAAAATGCTAGTTTGGTCGAAAAATGGGTGAGAGTCCTTCGTCGTAAAACAAGGACCAAAATTGACTAAAACGCCCTTGTAGGTTAAATTGAACAAACGACCATCAAAGGTTGTTTGGAAACGAATTTCATGATTAGATAGATACTTAGAATAAGTATAGAAGTTGAAAAATGTAATATGTTAGTCATATAGCTCTATTTGAGTCTTGCCGTAAAATAACAATCCGAAGGGTAAAACTCGGAACATATCGATATACACATTAGAATCCAACACACAAAGAGTTGTAGTTGAAGATTACTTGATAAGAAATGTAGGAATAAGATGCTAGAAATGAATGAAAGCGATTTCAAGCTTTAAAGTGCTTAAATACCCTTAACGGGTCAAAATAAGCATACGAGCGGAAACGGGTTTAAATGGTGTAATAAACCTATGATTAGAACCTAATATAGTAGGTAACATTAATTTGAAGAAGTGTATGAGATATAGGAATCAAATAAATACGTTTGTTTGATAAAATGCATAAATGGGTTAAAATTCGGTAAAAAGGTAACGAGTCGAAGGCTTAGAAGTCTCAAAATTTCTTATGTTGGATGTAGGATTTTAACTCCATAAGATGGAGGATTAAATTACGGACGCGTAGGAAAAAGAATCGGGTAAAACGGATCAATAACGAAGAAGTTATGGCCGTTTCCGTGAAACCGGGTTGAGCTGGGAATGTACAGCAACAGCTGAAGGCACAATCTGTGAAAACAAGGGCCTAGCGTGACGCGACGCCCCTAACTCCGAAAAATTTTTAAATTTTGCAATTTTAACCCCTGTACTTGTTTGGACTTAATATTTGACTATCAAAACTAACTTTTAAGCTGGTTTTGATCAGAGGTGACCGCCAAGAGTGCCCGGATGAGGATCAAGCAGCGACGAGCAAGAACCGAACACACAAGATTAAAGCTTCCGCACAGCGTTACGTCATAACTTTTAAATGGCGAGCTTATTTATATTATGTTGAAAACTTTTAAGTTGTAAATTTTTTAAATCACTTGTATTTTCTAAGGATACTTAATGGTAATTACATGTTATTTATACGATAAATTTTCAAAATATTAACATGGGTGTTACATATATATATATATATATATATATATATATATATATATATATATATATATATATATATATAAATTCGTACAACATGAAATATTAAATTTGTACATAAATGAGTATAATAACGGATATAACTTAACGAGGGTCATCAATAAAATTGTTCAAATTTGAAAAATCTTAAAAATATATATATATACATATACATATATATATATATATATATAAATACATATATATAAACACGCCAACATAAAAAAAAGAGTTAATTGCCATTTTAGTCCAAATAGTTTTTTTTTTGCCTCTGAGTCCCTGACTTTTCCCTTTTGTTGCCATTTTGATCACATACCCTAACTCCATCCAAACCCCTTTTTTAACCAGGGGTATTTTGGAGATTTTCATTTTAAATCTTTTCAATTGCCATTTTGATCCAATTCTAAAAAATAAAAAAATATCTAAAAAATCCCAAAAATTCTAAAAAATCAAAAAAATTCTAAAAAATAAAAAAAGAATCATAAAAATAAAAAAATCTAAAAATCTAAAAAACCAAAAAAATTCTAAAAAATCAAAAAAATAAATCTAAAAAATAAAAAAAATCATAAAAATCAAAAAAATTCTAAAAATCAAAAAAATCTAAAAACCAAAAAAAAATTCTAAAAATTCTAAAAAATAAAAAAAAAATCTAAAAAATCATAAAAATTCTAAAAAATCTAAAAAATAAAAAAATCTAAAAACTCAAACAAACATATATTAAAGTTTCAAATTCAAAAAATGACGATATATATACTCATCCAGACGAATATATTTTCAAGTTTTATCTATTTTGTTAAGTGAATGAGTGGTCACGAATATATTTCCAAGTTTTATGTATTCGGTTACGAACCTAGATTTGAAAATTATCTGCATATCTGAATCAGCAGGTTGTTATCAGTCCATTAGATAAACTCAGAAACGACTCCATTCGCAGAATTAATTCGAGTTCGTTCGCTGAAGTCGATTTGCTGAAGTTGGTTTGTTGTGAATCTGCGCAGAATTAAAGGCTGTTAATCACGAATCAGATTTGACGTCTATTTTCAGAATCTTTATAACAACGACATCCGCTAGTTTTTACTTCATTTGCTGTAATCCGGTTCGTACGTTGAAACAAATTGAAATTTGTCCTCAGATAGTTTTATACGCAGAATCGAGCATTGGTTCATTTACAGACTTTAATTAGCGCAGAATCAGTTATATTTGTTGAAAAAAATTTGTTCATCAACATTCATAATTGGATTTGCACTAAAAGTCAGATCAGATTGGTATTTGGTTTGTCTATGCTATTCACTACAGTATCATAGTCCGTTCGTCGAAACAAAGCCATCCGGGACAGATTAACTCGCTGCTGAATCTATACGTTGCAGAAATCGTTGCAGAATTTGTTAAAAACAATTTCGGTTGCAGAATGATTGCAGATTTTTTAGAACTTTTTTTGATTTTTTAGAATTTTTAGAATTTTTTTGATTTTTAGAATTTTTGTATTTTTTAGAATTTTTTGGATTTTTGGATTTTTTTTTGATTTTTTAGAATATTTTTTTATTTCTATATTTTTTTTTTGATTTTTTAGAATTTTTTTGATTTTTAGATTTTTTTTTATTTTTAGAATTTTTTTATTTTTATGATTTTTTAGAATTTTTTTGAATTTTTGGGATTTTTAAATTTTTTTTTGATTTTCTAGAATTTTTTTTATTTTTATGATTTTTATTTTTTGATTTTTTAGAATTTTTTGGATTTTCTAAATTTTTTTTTAGAACTTTTTTGATTTTTTAGAATTGGATTAAAATGGCAATTGAAAAGATTTAAAATGAAAATCCCCAAAATATCCCTGGTTAAAAATGAGGTTTTTAGATGGAGTTATGGTATGTGATCAAAATGGCAACAAAAGGGAAAAGTCAGGGACCCAGATGCGAAAAAAAAAACTATTTGGACTAAAATGGCAAATTTGGACAAACCTCACGGACTAAAATGACAATTAACTCTAAAAAATAAATGCATTTTGGGAAACCACAAAGTTGTGTGAAAATCATAAGTTTTGGAGAAACTTAGGTATTGTAGAATATTTGGTTAATAAACTTTTCTTACTTGAAATTAGGACGTGTCAATCAAGTTGTGTGGAAATAGTTGCTTGATTAAAACGCACCCAAATGTGAGTATCACTACCTCTCCATCTATTGTTTTATATAACACTATATATATATATATATAGGAAAAGTATATTGTACATTACGGCTTAACGTACTTCACGTACGACAACGTGGGTGATTAGTTCTATAACATGCGTGATTAATGTTTTCAATATGCGTGATTATTGTGTTTCAACATGCGTGATTTTGGATTTTTGAGTTATAACGTGCGTGATTTTAAAATGAACGTGCGTAATTAGCTGTCGTACGTGATGTACGTTAAGCCGTAATGTACGTTAACCTTCCTCTATATATATATATATATATATATATATATATCCTACTAAATCAACAAATTAATATTTCATGTTGTACGAATTCCCGAGATCCCCGCCGAAGTCATAGGCCTATTTCATTACCTAACCTCTTGAGATCAGGCAAGATCGTCACAACTTAAATTTAAATATTTTTAAATCTATACATGCGTTTTTACCTAAATCATTGTAATTCTTCATGTTTCTCCCTGAAACCAATTTATATTCAATCCATTCTTGTTTTCCTCGAAAACAATTTTATATCATCCGCATTTAAAAACCATGTTTTCCTTGAAAACACGACACATTCATTTTCAAAACATATTTTTCTCGAAAATATATTAATTACTCATTTAAATGCATGTTTTATATAAAAACATATTATATCCTTTATAATGCGTGTTCTTCCCCCAGAACATTATATAAAACAGTAAAAGGAGAGGTATGGATACTCACCTTTGGGTGCGTTTAAATCAACCAACTATTTCCACACAAATTGATCGACACGTCCTAATTTCAAGTAAGAACAATTTATTAACCAAATATTCTACAATACCTAAGTTTCTCCGAAACTTATGATTTTCACACAACTTTGTGGTTTCCCCAAATGCATATATTTTTGGTTATGTTGGCGTGTTTATATATATATATATATAGGGTAAGGTTCATGCGAGAACCACCTTTATTGCGAGAACCGCGAGAACCAATGTGAACACAACCTAAAATAGCTAAAAAAACCTAAAAAAACCTAACCCCCACCCCCCCCCCCCCAAAAAAAAACCTAACCCCCCCCCACCCCAAAAACCTAAACCCCCCACCCCCCACCCCCCCACAGCTAAAAAGCTAAAAACTAAACCCCCAAAAAACCTAAAAAAATCTAAAAAAATCAAAAAAAAATCTAAATTTTTTTTTTTACTATTTTTTAAGTTAAAATCGCTACATTTAAAAGCAAAAATAAAAAAAAAATTTAATTTTTTTTTTGCTACTAAAAGTAGCGATTTTTTTTATAAAAAAAAAATTTGTGTGTGTTTTTTAGCTATTTTTAGGTATTTTTGGTTGTGTTCACATTGGTTCTTGCGGTTCTCGCAATAAGGGGTGGTTCCTAACGGATCTTTGTCCTATATATATATATATATATATATATATATATATATATATATATATATATATATATATATATAGGGAGAGGATCATGAGAAAACTAGATATAAATGAGAAAACCAAAAAACTAACCAAAAAAGCACTAAAAAGGAGGGGGGAGACTTTTAATGAAGGAGGGGTAAAATTGGAAAAAAAAATATATAACTTTTCAAACATTTCCCATTTCTCCATACGTTATCATTTTAAAACAAAAATGGCACCATAAGATCACAAATTTTTGTATCTTTCATTCAAGTATATTCGAGCATATTTTTTATGACATAAAAAAAGATTTATGGTGTCGTCTTGTTTTCAATACTATTATTATAGTAGTGCACATGTGCAATATAACATGTACTACAATTGCATTACATGCTTAAAATTAGCTTTTTGAGTCTAGTTTAGCTTTAGGGTTAGTTTTTTTGGAGGTTTAGGATTAGGATTAGGTTTTTGGGTGTGGGGGGGGGGGGGGGGGGTTTAGGTTTTTGGGGGTGGGGGTGGGGGGGGTTTAGGTTTTTTTTCGGGTTTATGTTTAGGGTTTAGTTTTAGGTTTTCGGGAGGGTGGGGGGGTGGGGGTGGGGGTTTAGGTTTTTGGGGGGTGTCGGTGGGGGTGGGTTAAGTGGTTTAAGCTTTATCTATTAGTGCACATGTGTAGTACAACCAAAATTTTTTTTTTTTTTTTTAAATTTTTTTCCATACATAAAAAGTAGCGATTTTTATAAAAGAAATTGTAAAAAAAAAAAAAAATTTGGTATGTTTTTAGGTTTTTTTTAGGCTTTTTTGGTTAGTTTTTTGGTTTTATCATTTAAACTAGTTTTCTCATGATCCATCCCATATATATATATATATATATATATATGTATTTATGTATATATATGTATTTATGTATATTTTTTTAAGATTTTCAAATTTGAACGATTTTATTAGTGACCCTCGTTAAGTTATATCCGTTATTATACTCATTTATGTACAAATTTAGTATTTCAATATATCTACAATTTGAACTTTGTAATATATTTATACAAACACTTAGCACATAGCATATCATCAAACATCAAATTGTGCGTACTTTGTTAACTTATATATTTTATCATTTTGAAGACTTCTATACGTGTAATAACTTCATGAGTTAATCTATGT
>JARYGA010028770.1:0-62047 GCA_030545235.1 Helianthus tuberosus | reverse complement strand
ACCAAAGCCTATGGCAAACAAGAAGAGGCAAGACCCGAACCTGTACTGCGATTTTAATAAGGATACAGGTCATCTGACAGATGACTGTATCAGTCTAAGGCAAGAAATTGAGAAAGCGCTGAAGAGCAGAAATTTAAGCCATCTGGTAAAAAATGTGTGCAAGGAGACGCGCCAGATTCAAAGGAATGATGATGGAAACCAGAAGAAGGTTAGGCGCTTAGAGACACACATGGTTAATGGACCAAGGTACAGCACTAGAGACAAAGGAAAGCGCCCATTCGAACCAGCTTGGCAAGAGCAACAAGTCATCTTTCCGGTAGTACGCGGGGGACCACGTGCCACGCGCCCCGTTGTCATTACCGGCATCATAGGTCACTATGAAACAGAATACATCTTCATTGATCCCGGGAGTACAGCTGATATCATTTATGAGTAATGCTTCAATCAGTTCGATGATGAAGACAAAGCGCGCCTTGAGCCTGTCGACTATCCTCTTTCGGGATTCTGCAATGAGATGGTCTTCCCACTAGGCCAGATTAGTTTCCCCGTCA
Source organism: Helianthus tuberosus (assembly GCA_030545235.1). NCBI lineage: Eukaryota > Viridiplantae > Streptophyta > Magnoliopsida > Asterales > Asteraceae > Helianthus > Helianthus tuberosus. The sequence continues at coordinate 61,496 of JARYGA010028770.1, read as the reverse complement.
CGCTATCTGACGGGAAACATTAAAGAACTACAAACGTCAACTTCATGGTGATGCCAGTCAAATCAAGGCATGATGTTTTAATTGGGAGAGAAATCCATGGAGAAATAAACATGGTAACCTCCACACCCCACTCAGCCATTGGCTTCCCAACTGAGACGGGGGTGACGATTATCTATGCAAAGAAAGAGGTAATGGTAGCTGAGGATGCACGCCCAGTCAAAGCGCCAAAAATTTCAACAACCGAGCCAGAAAAATGGGTCTTGAACCGCAAGTACCCAGAACAGACGGTGACGATAGGCCATGCAATCTCACCAAATATCAGGACGCACCTCAAGCAGTTACTGTTCAGGAACATGGACATTTTCGCCTGGACTCCGGCCGACATGACCGGTGTCCCGCGCGACGTCACTGAACATTGTCTGAACACTTATCCCTCTGTCGATCCAAAAGTGCAAAGAAGGCGCAGCCTAGGGGCGGATAAGACTAAAGCTATTAATGAGCAAGTTTGTGAGCTGCTAAAGGCAGGAATTCTAAGGGAGGTGCGCTATCAAAGTTAGGTTGCAAACCTTGTTATGGTCGAGAAGTCTACTGGAGGATGGCGCATGTGTGTTGATTATACTGATCTCAATAAGGCATGTCCCAAGGATTGTTATTCGCTGCCCGAGATCGACAAGAAGATAGACTCTCTCGCGCCATATAGGTGGAAATGTTTTTTGTATTGCTACAAAGGGTATCCTCAAGTCCAGATGGCAATGGAAGATGAAGATAAGACAGCGTTCCGCACTGACATCGGAATTTTCTATTACACAAAGATGCCCTTCAGGCTCAAGAATGCTGGCGCAACCTACCAGCGACTCATGGACACAATATTTGTTGAAGATATCGGGAAGCATATTGAAGTATACATTGATGATCTCGTGATCAAGATTCCCGAGGAGGACCAGATGTTAAAGGACATAGAGAAGACATTCAATTCCCTAAGAAGCGTGAACATGAAGCTGAATCCAGCAAAGTGTTCTTTTGGTATGGAGGAAGGCAAATTTTTGGGCTTCGTGGTTACCAACGGCGGTTTCAAAGTTAACCCTGAGAAAGTTCAAGCTATCGAGCGGATCCCGTCGCCGCGTACGATCAAAGAAATGCAGAGATTAGCAGGCCGCCTAGCCGCGCTTAATTGATTTTTATCAAATCACGCCGCAAAATCTTACCCTTTTATTAGTACCTTGCGCAACTGTGTGAAAAAACAAGAATTCAAATGGACACCAGAAGCAGAAGCTGCCTTCCAACAAATGAAGGAGTGTTTGATCAAGCTCCCTACATTAACCGCGCCATTCGAGAAGGAACCGCTCATTCTGTACTTGTCTTCTTCGGACAAGGCAATTGTGTCGGTATTGTTGGTGGAAAGAGATGGAGTTCAAACTCTAATTTACTATGTTAGTAGGGTGCTTACAGATCCAGAAACAAGATATTCAACCATGGAAAAGTTAGTGCTCGCACTGCTACACGCCTACAGGAGGTTGCGCAGATATTGTACTGGGCATGTAATCACAGTACTCACTAACTTCCATATCGGTACAATTTTGCAAAAGCCAGAGACGTCAGGTCGCTTGGCAAAGTGGGCAATCGAACTGGGGGGGCACAACATTCTGTACAGGCTGCGCCCAGCCATTAAAGGTCAAGTATTAGCGGACTTCATCACAGAAGTCCCAGAGGATAAGATCAAAGATTGTGAAGTTGTTGATACTCATCAAAGATACATCAGAAGGATTGTGGTTGCTGTATACTGACGGAGCCTCGAACGAGGACGGCGCAGGAACGGGATTGCGCCTTGTTAGCCCTGAGAAGCATGAGTTCACCTATGCAATCAAGTTAGATTTCAAAAACACCAACAACGAGGCAGAATATGAAGCGTTTTTGGCAGGCTTGCGCCTAGCCATCAAGATGGGAGCTCAAAACTTACAAGCGCATGTCGACTCTCTGCTGATTGCAAGTCAAATCAATGGGTTATATGATGCGAAGGGTGAAGTTATGGCCTTGTACTTAGAGCAAGCGAAGGAGTTGCTTCAGCAGTTCAAATCATACAAGGTTGTTCATATCAACAGATCAGAGAACAAACCAGCAGATGCGCTAAGCAAGCTCGCTTCAACGGCCTTCCAACACCTCGCCAAGGATGTAAGAATCAAAGTCTTAAAAAACCCATCTGTTTTATTGTGTCAAGTCAATGTAATCGAGATAAGGCCACCATCATGGATGACCCCTATCATTCAATATCTTCAAGAAGGAATCCTCCCTGAGAACATGGCAGAGGCCAGAAAGATACAAAACAAAGCGCTGTTCTATGAGATGAATGGAGGAATTTTATACAGAAGATCCTTCTTAGGGCCACTACTGCGTTGTGTGGACCCTCAAGATGCAAGTTACCTGATCAGGGAGATTCACGAAGGCATCTGCGGCATTCATGCGGTCCCGCGCATGGTTGTCGCGAAGATAATGAACGATGGTTACTATTGGCCAGGGATGCACGTTGACACTCTAAAGGAGCTGCGCAAATGCGACTCCTGTCAAAGGCACGCCCCCAAAACCCTGTGCCCAAAAAATGATCTCATCCCTGTGTCTACGGCCTGGCCTTTCCAGTAGTGGGGGATTGATATGGTGGGACCTTTCCCTGAAGCTCCTAGAGCTGTGAAGTTCATAATTGTTGCCGTTGGTTACTTCACCAAATGGGTGGAGGCCAAAGCAATCGCTTCAACTACTGCAATGATGGTGCGCAAGTTCATATGGGAACACATCATTTGCAGGTTTGGTCTCCCACTCAAGATTGTAACCGATAATGGCACCAATTTTGCTTCTGAAAACCTTCAACAATGGATGAAAGAGATGAATATCGAGCACACTTTCTCTTCCGTTGCGCACCCTCAAGGCAACGGCCAAGTAAAAAGTGTCAATAAAAGTATCGTCGAAGGGATAAAGGCCCGCCTGGGCACTAAGAGAAGAGGCTGGGTAGATGAGCCCCCAAGCATCCTGTGGGCTCATCGAACCATGCCATAAACAAGCACTGATGAAACCTCTTTTAGCCTGGTCTACAGCTCCGAGGTGGTTATCCCGGCTGAGATTAGCCTCCCCTCACCGCACTTGACAGCGGTTATGTTGGATCGTGTTTGTGACCCTAAACAGTCAGTAAAGGCAGTTCATCTTCGTTTACAGAGGCGGAATCAAAGTAAACAAAGTCACAACAGCTTGTTTCCTTTTCAATTCTTTTGTATTGTTAATTCCTGAGTCTTTACAATGAATCTGATGAAATTTTGGCAGTACCTTGACTCACACACAATGATCTCTATCCTGTTCGCTTCAAATGACACACCACATCAACTATATATATAGGTGTTGCTAGTTCGCTTGAATGTGTATCATGTCTGTTCAAGCGAACTGACATGTTGTTGGTTTCGCATGAACATGACATGTTGTCATTTCAAGCGAACTCACCTACAATTACATATACAAACCCTAATTTCAACTCTATTGTGTGTTCGTTCATCCTATCTAGACAAAAGACTCAATTAAGACGTAGTTAACAGACATTCAGTGCACCAACAGACTCCCCCTTGGATGTTGACGAAGTCTTCAGCGTCAAGTCTTTAGTCTTTGTCTCTCTCCAAATTAATTTATCATTGTAAAAGCTCTCTTCAATCTTTATCTTCAACCTTTAATCTTCAATCTCCCCTTTGATTGTTGATCCAGAATTCTGACTCCCCCTTTCGCAAACTCCCCTCTCTCGATCAGCTAGGGATTAAATTCTAGTTCAAACTTTGACATTTTGTTCCATGGGGAACTTGATTCCTGCATATTCTCTTCCCAAAAATAAGATATATGACAATAACAGTTTCAATCCAAAACTTACCTTTCAACTCTCAGTGTTAGAAATCCACTTAAGTATTCAAGTCCAAGTTAATGACCCTGATTACTCAATTAATCTACCAAGTCCAACTTAGTGACCTTGGTTGATCAGAGATCAATCACACTGACATTTAGTTCAATTTGTTTTTCTGAAAATTTACAAGTTTCAAATTAATGAACTTGCTTTTAACTTTTCAACTTCACAATCTTATCATGTTAAGCTCACGACTCATCCTCCAGTCCAGAAACTTCCTGCATCTGCTTTCAGCTTTTGAGTCCGAAGATCAACTCTCCACTTTGGTTTGTCGGAAAATAAAGCAGAAGTATAAAATCTTTTTGGATTTTTAATAAAGCTTCTAAACTAGAAATGAAATACAGAACTAAAATGCAATGAAAGTAAACTATTTACAAACATATTTTTGTTTAAGCGTGTTAGGGAATCATATCAGCTATTCGACAAGTCACAAGTACCGTTAAGCTACAATTTCATACTCAGAATTAAACAATTCGCTTAGATTGTCGATATACTGATCCACTTAAATTCTCACACACATTTCAAACTGTCCAGGATACGGATTTAATGTTTTAAAGACTTAAACTTATACGTGTGTCCCACCTCTTGAATATACTCCCGTATCCAGATCCCAATATTCAGTCTTACAGATGAGTATACCACAAATGATATCTGTAAGGGGTTAATAAATTATGAAGAATCATGAGAGCTCAGGTCAGAACTACCGTTCAGCAGAGAGATCATGATTCAACTTTTGGGTGTGTCCCCTTTAGAGGATCTTTTGATACAACAGCATTGATTAGCAATTTTATTGTCTTCATCATTTATGCTGAGGGTGATGCTATGTTTCAAGCATTGCGGAAAGTATTATTCGGGGACTAGGTCAGAACTTCCATTCAGCAGAAGTCCCGGAATAATACCCCAGATATCACTGAGTATAAAGACCTAGTATATCAGAAAAAGGAATCTTTCAAACAAGATTTCAGGGGTTACCTATATATCCAAGTAGTGTTCCCCACGAGATAAGCAAGTAAAGATTTAGATTTATATCCCGAACAAACCTACTAAATGTGTAAAAACCTATCGGCACATCATCAGCGAGACTGTTTAATGCATTTAAACATTCCATTTCTTTAGCATACCGTAACTGTCAAGCCGATGTACTATCATTTTCCCTTTTTACACAAGCTCTTTTCTGGTTTTCTATTGTTTTTGGATTTTGAAAATATCTCATGTTTTTGTATTTTTGTCATTTTTTTATGTTTTTGTATTTTCTGAGAAATATTACCCTATACTCCCCCTAAATACCAAAACAAGTAAAAAATCGACAAACCATTGCAGATTGCTTCTCAACATCATCTACAATGTCTCCTTCATCAACGCCAATGATCTCTTCCAACACCGATAAAAGCTTCATACCATTCAGTTTTAGCAAATACTGAAAACGTGTTTTATCAAATGCTTTGGTATGTAAATCAGCTTTTTGTTCATCAGTGTGGATTTTCTCAATTTGTATCAACTTCTTCTCGAAACAATCGCGAATGAAATGATGACGAATCTCAATATGTTTGGTTTTAGCGTGATGAACAAGATTTTTAGTAATGTTAATCGCTGCCTCATTATCAACAAAGATAGGGGTGTTTAGAAATTGCAAACCGTAGTCGCGCATCTGTTACTGGATCCACAAGATCTGTGAGCAGCAACTGCTAGCAGATACATACTCCGCTTCACATGTGGATAAAGCCACAGAGGTTTGCTTTTTGCATTGCTAGGTGACCAATCGTGATCCGAAAAACTGGCACCCTGCTGTTGTTGATTTAGCATTAACTTTGCAGCTTCCGAAATCCGAATCGGAATAACCTTCAAGCGTGAATTCGCCATCTTTTGGATACCACAACCCCAACGATGGAGTTCCTTTTAGGTAGTGTAATATCCTTTTGACTATTACCATGTGCGATGCTCTCGGGTTAGATTGAAATCTTGCTGCGAGGCAGGTTGGGTACATAATATCGGGTCTTGAAGCTGTCAAATACATCAGCGATCCGATCATGGAACGATACATCGTTTCATCTACCTTCTCTCCGGTGAGATCAGGGTTTATCCCATGATTCGTTGCTAATGGGGTGGAGGCTGGAGTAGAACCTGACATCCCGAATTTCTCCAAGATAACATGAACGTACTTCGTTTGATGTATGAAAATTCCTTTGGGTAGTTGATCAACCTGCAGTCCCAAAAAGAATTTCATCTCACCCATTGATGACATTTCGAATTTTTGCTTCATAACTCGTTCAAAATCTTTGCACAAATTCTCATTTGTGACCCAAATATGATGTCGCCCACATATATTTGAACTATCAGAAGATGTCCGTCGACCGCTTTGGTGAAGAGAGTGGCATCCACTTTTCCACGGATGAAGTTGTTAGTTAGTAGGTGTTGAGACAATGTCTCATACCAGGCTCTCGGGGCCTGGTGTAAACCATACAGCGCTTTATCCAGCAAATAAACCTTGTCTTTGTGGATTGGATCGGTGAAGCCCGGTGGCTGACCGACATATACCTCCTCTTTTACCTTCCCATAGAGAAACGCCGATTTATCATCTAACTGATAAACTTTGAAATTTTTCCAAGACGCAAATGCTAGGAAGATTCTGATCGCTTCTAGTCGAGCAACTGGAGCATATACTTCAGTAAAATCTATACCCTCCTGCTGACTGAATCCCTGGACTACGAGTCGAGCTTTGTTACGAACTACAACTCCTCTATCGTCTCTCTTACACTTGAACACCCACTTGGTGTTTATCTTCCTCTGACCATCAGGTAAGTCTACTAACTTCCACACACCTAACTTCTCAAACTGACTCAACTCTTCTTGCATAGCATTGACCCAAGAATCTTCAGTTAGCGCCTCTTTGTATGTTCGCGGTTCGATCTGCGAAATAAAACAACTTAGTGATGTTAATGCACTTCAGGTGATAAGTGCATGCCTTCCAATTGTTAGGGTCTTTATTGTACATGTCTTGAAACTTAGTCCAAGGTTTATCCTTGGACAATTTGTCCAAGTTTATGTCTAGACTTTTGTCAGGGGTTTATGTTAGGGACAAAAGTCAGGGTTTTAGTGTAGTTTGTTTTGTCTGGGCTTCTAGTATGTCTTGGAGTCCGGGGTTTGTCTTGTATATATACCTTTATGTGGAATAGACAAGACGGCGATTCTTTGTGAAATTCTGTGCACCTTTCTAACCCTAATTATTGTGTGTGTTTTGTCTGGCGGCTACTGTGTGTGACGTCAGTCATCTTCCTCATCAAGAATACTCTGTGTATTCTTGATTTCTCTCACAGATCTTTGCATTCTAGTGTTTCATCTACAGTGGTTGATCATCAGGTGGATTCCGCACACCTGTTGGTTGCATTAGCTGAGTGAGATCTTGGATTAGGAGGCCTTACAAGTGAAAATTTAGTTTGTAAAGATGCTACTGTAGAATAAAAACAAGTAAGGCCTTGGTCAATTTGACGTCTAGTGCGAACGCCTGTTTGCAATTCTCCAATGATCAGCTCTTCTGGATGGTATGAAAGAGTTCTCGGCATTACTTCGCCTGAAACATCTACCTCACCTTCCAGATTAATAACATTCTGATTTGCACCTTGTTCACTGACTGGGTTTGTTTGACTTGAAATCTGAATTTGCTCCCCCTCAGAATCTGAATCACCACGATCAAATACTGGCATGTTCTCAGATTCTTGATTATCATTCTGTGCCGTCTGATTATCTTGAGCAACTTCATTTTGTTGGACATCATCATGTTCACCAGCATTGCTTGGACCTGCTTCATCATCGTTCAAAGCTTGTCTTGGTCTTCTTGAATACTCAGCTGGAAACCTTTCCTGCGATTCTTCATACTCTCGCAAAATATCCAACTCATCAAAGAAATCTTCTTCTTCTTCTTGTTCTTCCATCATGTCAAACGAATCCCACAACTTGTCATAATGATAACGCCATGAATCTCCAGGATTCTGTGGCGGCATTGTATAACTTTGACATTCAACATTGAGAGCTTCAATTATCCGCTTCAGACTTGGAACGAAGACTCGTCGTAACGGAATTGCATAACCTATGAATATCCCTTCAATACTCTTCGGACCAAACTTTCCAAAAGGCTCTAGAACAGTACAGGGTGACCCAAACGGTTCAAGATACTTCAGATTTGGTTTGCGGTTATTGATCAACTCAAAGCATGTTTTGTTGAATTTCTTGACAGTGAGAACTCTGTTGAGCGTATAGCATGCGGCGGAAACTGCTTCTGCCCAAAAATTAATCGGTAGCTTTGAATCAGCAAGCATTGTTCTGGCCGTTTCGATTAGCGTCCTATTCTTTCTTTCAGCTACTCCATTCTGCTGCGGAGTGTACGGAGCACTAAACTCATGCAATATACCTCTTTCATCACAAAATTCTTCCATCTTGTTGTTCTTGAATTCAGTACCATTATCACTTCTAATTCTTTTGATACGCCTTTGGTACAGATTTTCAATCTTTCTGAACAACGCCATCAAACTGCCAAACGTTTCATCTTTCGACTTCAAGAATGATACCCACGAAAATCTGGAATAATCATCAGTAACCACAAGACAGTAGAGATCCCCTGTAATACTTTTGATGTTTACTGGACCAAACAAATCCATATGTAGTCTCTCTAAAGGTCTGGAAACTGAATTGACTTGCTTTTTAGGATGTGACTTTTTCTTTTGCTTGCCTTTGATGCAACTAATGCACTCCCCTTCCAGATGAAAACCTTTCGTAGGTGTATATGACCCATCCTTCGGTGCCACAATCTTGATTCTTTCTCCGTTGCTCTAGACATAAAACAATGTGCCTGACCCGTTGTTGTAGTTGCTGCACTCATGTCTAAAACACACAGATCATTCACTCTAGGTGCCCTCATGATAATCCATTCTTCAGGGATAACAAATCCTGGTTTCAATATCAAACATTCTTTGTCTGTGAAGTGAGTGGTATACATCCTGTCACAAATCTGTGAGATACTCAGCAAATTATTCTCCAGCTCAGCAATGTAGTTAACTCTCTCAAATGTAACAATCCCATTGGATAACATTCCTTCACCAACAATTCTACCACCTTGGTTTCCTGCGAATCCCACATAACCACCATTGAAATTTCTAACATCATATAACAATGCAGTCTTCCCTGTCATATGTCGAGATGCTTCACTATCCATAATCCATCGTGAAATAGCTCTCGGAAGTTCTTGCACATATCACAAACAATTCAATAAAGATGCCGATTCATGCTTCACAATTACCAACTAGGAAGCTCCGGCAAGTCCAAAATTTTTAGTGAGATTTTGATGCTACCCAAACCTCTTTCGACTCAGGTAACTGGACTTTAATGTGAGATTTTGTAGTGTAAAGTGGCGGAAAATTTTTATCATTCATTTTTAAACTTTCTTCTGATCCAACCTCAACCTTTTTGTATAAGAAAAACTCATCTATCTTAAGTTGACCGGTTGGTTGATTTTTCTTTTGAACATTCTTCTTCTCTGGTGGAGTAGAAGTTTGTTTCTCCGATTTTTCATAATAATCCAAAGGAACATCCATCTTTACCGGTGTGGTAGAAGACGATTGTTTTTCCAACTCTGAAACCTTTGGTTTTTCAACAACTTTTGGCTTCCATGTTTGTTGAGATGAAGCAACCCGTTTATAGAATTTTTCATTTTTAGTTACCACATTCTTAACAGGTTCAATTTTGACTTTTGTTTTCTCATTTTTCAAAATTTTCTCAACAACCATTGGAGCTTTTCCTTTTGCATCAGCCTTCTTCTTATGATTCTCAACAACTTTAGTCTTAGGCTTGGAGTTGGTGCAATTTCTTGCAATGTGACCAACTTTGTTACATCTAAAACATGTACGAGTATCAACTACCCGACTTGTGCCTTCAGACTGAGGTTGTGAGGCTCTTTCCTCAAAGAACTCTTCATTTGATTTTGAAAAAATCTTTTTCTCTTCATCAAAAAGTGAATTTGAACTGTTCACAAACACTTTCTTCTCAACAAATTTCTTGTTTTGAACATTTCTCCTTTGATAGTTCTTACCACCCTGATATCCACCCGACCAATTGTTTCGATTGTTGTTATAAAAACGCGGTGGAACTACAGGTTTCTTGTAGTAAGCTTTATCTTTCTCAAAATTTATTTGCCTTTTTGTTTGTTTTAAACTCTTTACTTCAGACAAATCAATTTCAACCATTTTAAACACATTTGTCAATTTTGAAACATTTACATTCTCCAGAGGAAACTCAGAATCCGAATACAACTTATCAGATCCCGACATCTTGTACATGACAAGATTAGGTTCATCATTTAAGTTGTTTTTGGACTTTTGTTTCGGAATGTATTTGTCAAAGAAACATCCATCATCTTCATCTAAATCACTTTCAGTCATCAAAACATTTTCAGCTGTGCTTTTAACAATCTTTGTCTGAACACTATCATCAGATGATGAAGAAGAAAATGTCACATCAATTGAATCAGGAAGTTTCACTTCATTTTCATCTTCAAGATTAACCAACCCAGATTGCTTTTTCGAATAATTGTCTAAAACTGGTGGTGGAACTTGATGAAACCCGACCCCAGTTCCATCACAGTATACATCTTCGCCTGCTTTGTTTTTCCCGATGGGTTTGGGAACAATGTGTTGCAAAACAAAGCTTGCAGAGTTGTAACTGTTCAATTTCAAATTGATACGCTCATTCTCAATCTTAGCTTCTTCAAACTGAAGTTTCAATTTAGCAATTTCATCCAATTGTTTGTTGATTAATTCTTCTTTAATCCTTAAAACACTTTGCAAATGACAATTTTCTTTGTATGTTTTACCGTTTCTATCATCATTATCTTTAACCGTGCTTTTAAGCTTCTCAAATTTTTCAGTAATCTGACGATTTTCAAGAACTAACCTCTCATTTTCTTTCCTAACCTTTTCTTGGTCAATTTTATCATTTTCAATTTTGTTAGTTAATTCTTTTACTCTGTTGTTCGAATCTTTCAACATTTTATCACGGTTAAGGATCTGATCCTCAACACTTCGGACTCTAGCAGTCAGATCATCAATCTTCTTACCTTTGAGATAAGTGTTTGTACTACAAACTTTGCATTCTTTGACGCAATTTTTGCAGTCAACAACACCACTGACTTTCTTACCTGACTCAGTTGTTGACGCGTTTGAACTGACCTGGCTTTTAGACTCAGAGACGGATTTAAAATCTACCTCAAGTGCCTTAGCAGCTAGCACCTTATCAGCCATCTTTCCCATGTTTTCAGCATTCAACTCTTGAGTCGTGTCAATGATTCCAGTATCAACCTTCTTCGACTTCTCTTTTTCTTCTTTCTCCTTCTCTTCTTTCTCTTTCTCTTCTCCGCTTCCCCGCCATTTTCTTTGCCAATAATCATCTTCATCTTTCATTTCTTTGATTATGGTTTCCATATCAAGAGTGGTATGGTCAATAGCAATGTTTCCATTGGGGTCAAGATAACATTCTCTGTCTGGATCCCATCTCCTCGCCCTTTGTGCTTCACTATAGATAGCAGATATTCTGATCATTCTTTCTTGAGCTATCATCTTCATGTAAGCATACCTCGTTTCTTCAGGTCTGGTGTCTTTCCAAGGTTTAGGTTCAGATTTTGCCATGAATGCATATCCAACCGCATCCTCCTCAGGTAACAACTCGCTCCAGTCGAAACCTTCATCGTCATGAATCACCGCAAGAGCTCTAGATTTCTCCTTATTATCCTCAAGCTGCTTCATTCTCGGCGGCTCCGATTTATTCTGATGATAAATCGCTTTCTTGTAGTAATCTTCTCTGAACGGGTTTTCAGACTCATCAGCATAAGCATTCCGACATTCACGCTTAAAGTGACCTTTCTGTTTACACTTAAAGCATGTCACTTTAGACTTGTCAAAGCCTAACTTGGTAGATGGTCCACCAATAGACTTTCTTCCGGTTATCTCCATGAAACGCTGTGCCCGACGAACTGCACTGGCCATACACCACCTTATGTCGATCAATTCCATCTCCTCAGGATCAATCTGATCGTAATCTTATTTTGTCAGGTTGGTATTGCCTATCTTCCCTGCTACAAGACTTTCATACGATTCTAGCACAGATGCTAAGAAAACCATCTGTTGCTTTGTCGACTCCTCGCTGAAGTTTTGAGCGTTCTTTAAGTCTACAGCGATGTTGCATTGAAATAGGTTCTTTGCATCTGATTGGTTTGAATGTGACGAAGAACCACTGTGAAATCCACTGCTTTGACTTTCTATGTTTGAAATGTTGGAATTCTCAGCAGAAAATGCAGTCTTGGGAGATGTATTCTTTGGCATCATGCTTTTTGGATAATACAAATCCAAGTTCTGTTGATAAGACAAGTGATTGACTTTGTGTGTTTTCCTTAATTCCAGCTCGTGACTCTCTAGTCTTTCAATCAGCAAATCTACATTCAACACTTCTGGCGGCTTGATAGTATTCTTCAACATTAAGGCATAATATTGCCAATCCATCTCATCTGGCAATGAATCAAACAATTTGTCGATCAGTTCGTCTTGAGAATAGAAAATTTCATGTCTTGCCAGCTCCAGCTTTAGATGCCCAAACCTCTCAATCATTTTACACACTGATTCATTCTTTAAACAACCAAATAAATCAAATTCTTTTCTAAGCAGTTTCTTTTTGTTTTTCACTATTTCTGCACTTCCCAAACATTTAGCTTTCAATTTTTCCCAAAGATCTTTAGAACTTTTGTACTCGATCAAAGATATTATATCTTCTCGAACAGATTGAAATAGCAGTGCGATGCATTTTTGCTCAGCAACAAATGAATCTATTTCTTCAGATGTAGTCAAACTTTCACCAGTTTTGCCTCCATTAGCGTATCCATTCTTTAGACTCTTCCAGCTAGGATATGCAAAATCCGAAAGCACTTTCCACACTTAGAGCATCCGATAAACTTTTCTTCGTATTCGGCGTGTTCTCATTGGTGTTGCTAGGCGAAGTATCATCTCCAGAATTTCCAGCAAAGGCATACATATCGCTAAACGGATTCATGAATAGATCATCCATCTTGTACGTACCTGAAAAATCAGTAAACACTTAGAAAAATTTTTAAGTTTTTGAAAAATACAGATTCAAGCGAAAACTGATTTTAAGCTAAAAATGATTTTCAAGCGAAAATAGCAAAACAATCTCAAGCGAAACACTTCAAGCGAACTCAAAACACTTGAAGCGAAATGGCAAGATCAACTCAAGCGAAACCTCACTCAAGCGAACTGAGACAATATGTACTTTTCAAGCGAACTGAAATATAACTTTCAAGCGAACACAGTTAAATGTTCTTTTCAAGCGAAACCAACAGGTATTTCAAGCGAAATGTGATTTTCAAGCGAGATACTAAGGTTTTTCAAGCGAGATCACCTATGACGTCATCTTTTTACAAACAGTTTCAAGCGGACATACATTTTTGATCAGTTTTAAGCCGTATTTTAGTCCAATTCTTTCAAGGATTAGTTAATACTCTATTTCGCTTGATATATATGAGTTTCAGGCCATTTCAACCGTAAAACTATGTTCAAATCAGAAAAGAAAGGGTAGAAGTATGAGAATCCGATGATTTCAAGCTGCAATGGTATGAACTCCTCGTCCTGAGCTCTGATACCACTTGTTGGACCGTGTTTGTGACCCTAAACAGTCAGTAAAGGCAGTTCATCTTCGTTTACAGAGGCGGAATCAAAGTAAACAAAGTCACAACAGCTTGTTTCCTTTTCAATTCTTTTCTATTGTTAATTCCTGAGTCTTTACAATGAATCTGATGAAATTTTGGCAGCACCTTGACTCACACACAATGATCTCTGTCATGTTCGCTTCAAATAACACACCACATCAACTATATATATAGGTGTTGCTAGTCCGCTTGAATGTGTATCATGTATGTTCAAGCGAACTGACATGTTGTTGGTTTTGCTTGAACATGACATGTTGTCATTTCAAGCGAACTCACCTACAATTACATATACAAACCCTAATTTCAACTCTATTGTGTGTTCGTTTATCCTATCTAGACAAAAGACTCAATTAAGATGTAGTTAACAGACATTCAGTGCACCAACAGGTCAACAAAATTTATAACGAGGCGGAGCGCCGTCTAGACTTGGACCTGATAGAAGAAAGGCGCGAAATAGCGCGAATCAAAGAGGCCAAGTATAAAACACAGTTGGAGAGGTAGTACAATGCAAGAGTGCGCATTTGTACCTTCACTCCAGGAGAGTACGTCTTCAGAGACAATGAAGCCTCTAATGCTGAACGCCCCGGGAAGCTAGCACCTAAGTGGGAAGGCCCATACTTAATACACGAGGTGCTAGGAAAAGGGGCATACAAGCTGCGTACCCTGGATGGACAGATCATCCCGCGCACGTGGAACGCGCAACAATTGCGCAAGTGTTACATGTGACTACTCTCGACCTTGCGCCTTTATCCATTTATGATGGCCACGTGCCTTTTTAATTACTTATGTTGGCTTTACGCCACTCTATTTCGATTATGTATGTTGGCCTAGCGCCTATTCCTATGTTACTAAATGAAAGCATTGACTATGCCGTTTGTTTTTACATCCATGACTCCTACGTTACAAATGCATGTTAAACTTTTGATTAGCACGAAAACACTTCAGTAAATTACGAGCTCTTGAGTTATGCCTCCAAGGTCCTCCGCGATCATAGCGCGAGACCGGGCAGTTACACTCATACACGAGCCACACTTACATTTATTCGAGCTAATTTAACCAAAGTTTCTAACAACAATGCAATAATTGTAACTAGGAAAATAGAAAGCAAACATAAATGTTATATTCAAAAAAGCGCGACCGCGTAATAATTACATAACAAGTAACAAACATCATCAGTTCGATTCAAAAAGCGCACCCTCGCAACGATTACATAAGTCAAAAGCAGGAATTACAAGGCATCATCCCGTAAACATGCTCTATTCGTTACCACCACCTCCGCCATCTCCATCACCATCGCCATCTCCGCCGGCTGTTTCTTACTCATCAGATAACTCCATAGTCTGTGGAGGGTCTAGGATAGTCTTCAGCCGCGCACACCAATCATCGTGCTTTAACGCTTCGGTGACCAAATGCATAACAGCCAGAGATAGATGGTCATAAACTTCTTTAGCGCGGGATAACGCAGCATCAGCCTGATCTGTCACCGAGCAATGGCTGGCATCGAACTCTTGTCCAAAGACCTCTTCAACATGTTGAGCACATTGTAGATAACCTCCACGATGCCTAACCGCACGTGAGGCATCTATGAGTGCGGCAACAGCCGCATCCAGCTCAGAGGCATTTAGAATAGAGTTAGCCATCTACAAAAGAAGGCAACGGATGAGATCAAGACAACAAAAATAATGCCTAAGTTAAAAGAGGGGAACCTTACCAGAGCCACCCCTCTACCACGCATCCATTCAGCCTCGGAGACCAGCGTGTCTATGATTGATTGAGCTTCGGCGTAATTGTTTTGGGCCACGTTAAGGGCAGAGGTGCTAATATCTCGCGCCTCGACGGCCCTCTGTTTGGCCTCCTCGGTGGTAGCAGCCTTCACTCTTTCGGCCTCAAGATCAATCTCCAAAGATTCATTCTTGTTAGTTTGCTCATGCAATTGACGCTTTAACTCCGCAATCTCTACATCCTTCGCTTTTAAGTCTTTACCTTGGCTGGCCACCTGCGCCTTCAACTCAGCCTGTGAAGAATGGAAACAAAGACTTAAGCAATATTTTGACAAACAAAAAACAACATAATAAGGAAAAGGTTAAGTTCGTTAAACCTCAGCATGCTCTTTGTCTGCTTCAACATCCTCAACCTTCTTCTTTAATGTGGCAATCTGAGCCTCAAGGTCGGTAATCATGGAACGAGCAGCAAACATGCGCTGGTTATCTTTTTGCATACTTCTTTCCATTCGGCTCGCTCTTTTGACAAGAGCTCCTCAGCAGCACGAAGTTTACTCCTTAGGCCCTCGCGGCCCCATTTCTCAGATTTTTTCTCCGCATCAAAGGCGGCCTTCTCCTCAGCAAACGACCTCTTCATCTTCTCAAATTCCTTAACCTGCCTCAACAAACGATCACGGTATTTTTCCCAATCACCCAGCTCTTTAACCATTGTACGCCACTCGCGCACAATTTGGTGGTTAGCGGCACAGGTGTTGGCCTCTCCAGCAACATAGGCATGATACAATGCATCGTAGGTTCACGCCCTCTGCCTATTAATGTCACACCCCGACCACGTTAAAACAACAAACCGTGGCGGAAACGTCGGGGAGTGTTGTAACAGAATCATCGTTTCACAACCATGGTAATTCAAAAGTTTCGTTTTATTGATTTATCAAGTAATTTACATTGTCTTAAAACCAAACAAACAATTTAAACATCGTCTACTATCGTTTTTATGTCACTAAGGCCACGTCCAAATCCTAAGTGAACATGCTCCCTAGAAATCATCACGCAACATCACCTGAAACATATGTAAAAATAAAGTCAGCAAAGAAATGCTGGCGAGCACGTAGGTTTTATAAGAGTATCGGAATTATGGCTCGTTTATATATATTGCAATACCTCGAAAACCTTGTTTTAAAAAATATATAATATTGCAACACGATTAACCAACTCAAATCAAGATGGTTATAATTTATAAAATCTCATAGCAATAATTCTTAACCCCAAAACACTTGATTTAGTAAACCAATTCGTAAAACATCTCGTTAAAAACTCGTTAATAAAACTCGTATGGTTTATATCATTTCGAAAACCTCGTTGTGTGGTATCGTTTCAAAATCGTTTCCCAAGTGATCTAAATAATGACATGAAATGTAATATGATAAAAACATTTATATATAAGATGTACCAGCGGTGTATCTACCATGATTCTATCATGCTACACCTGTCCCATTATCTAATCACTACCCAAAACCAATCGTTCGTTCAAATCGTTTATTTCGTTTAGGTCGTTCCAAATCGTTTAATTCGTCCCAAAATCGTATTTGTTTTAATTGTGAAACTACTTTTGGTCGTCTCACTAATAACATTCAAACCTTCGTGACTCGACTACCTCGACTATCGCATTAACAAACCACCAAAGGGTAAGTTAACAATCATCAGATTCGGTCGTTACCTACATAACCCCCACACATAACCATGGGTGTAGTCTGATAACGGGATTTGTCAGATCCTTTGGTACCATAACCTAATACTGGTAGGCTTGATCAATGCTAATGAATGTCATTTGTTATGTAACTACAACCAACAAGTTCGTTCACTTTATCGAAATTGTTATTAGTTTAATATAAACCATCTTTATCGCTTTTGAAACCATCGTTTAAATATCGAAATCGTTTTAATACATATGAATCACCCCAAAATGATTGAAAATAGTAAAATAGGGGAACTATGTACTCACATTGAATAGAAGGGTATCCTTGATCTAAAGAACTTAGCGAAGCTCATACAAACCAAGGAAATTCAAGTAGTACCTAGTAATCGGATCACTAGTAAATAAATCGACACCTAAATCGGAAGATCGGATAGAATGAGGTCTTGTAAACCAAACGAGTGTTGGAACTCATGTGATATGGTTTAACAAAGCCTACATTCTAAATCGGAACCTAGCCTGAGTGCTTTCGACCCGTTACGACCCATTAAGGTAGCTTATGCTACTTTAACGCGTCGTTCGCGCAAAACTATGTTCGGATGGTTAACTATGTGTTATGTCAAGTCTTACATGCCCAATAATACCTAAACATGTTACTAAATCAGATTATATGTCAAAAACATGTTCACATATGTAAAATACGGATTTATGCTTCAAAAGGGCGTTTTGGTCATTTCCTATGGGCATACAAGCTACTTAACAAATAACCAACCAATCCTATGTGATCATAAGGTATAACCTCAGTGGTTATTCCCTATGTAACTATGATCACTAATCAAGCTTGGTCGGATCCTAATGATCGACCAAACGGGTCAGGTTCGAAAGTCTAAGCGGTTGTTTAGACCGCTTAACTTACGACCCTAATCAAGCACTAAACTAAAATTGACGAGCTAAGCATGTTAGAACATGCTTACCTTAAGTTAGAAAACAGGTTTTTTGATATCAAAACAAAGTGTTTTGATATCCTAAAGTAGTTTGGTTGCAAAATACGCTTAAATGCGCATTTTGACCAAAACTACAACTCGTCACTACACTTAGTCAACGTGGTAATCAGTAGGTATAGTCACTAGGGACTATAACCATCGTGATTACGCTCACGTTGCGAAGTTCAAACAAACTTCTCATTGACCAACTCGTGGTCAAAGCTGAAAGTCAAACACTGTTTGACTTTTAAGCTAAGAAAGCAATAAAAGAATGAAAGAGGACTTACAAAGGGTCCAAATAGATTTGATTCCAAGTTTTTCTCAGGTAGGAAGTGAAATATCACAACCACTTAGAGAAAATCTCATATCAAATGTGAGGAAATGGAATGAATGGCATGGCTTTATATAGTTTTTGCAAAACCATTAAGATCATTTCTTGGTAAGGAGGGAATGATCTTGGCCATACAATTGTTAGGAGCTGATTAGATGCCTTGGGGAGGTGTTAACTTGGTCCCCAAAACATGAAAATTGCGTACAAGGGCCTCAAGAATGAGCTGGGAAGCTGCTGTGAAGTTTCTGAAATTCTGATGTGCTGGGGACTTCTTACGGACCGCAAGAAAGTCTCCATACGGTCCGTAAGGGACCTGCAGACCAGCAACTTTCAGAAATGACAGTTTTAGCCCTTGAAGCCCCAAACTTGGTTTTTGATGCATTTTTGACACATTTAAGCCACGTTAACCCCATTTCAAAGCTCTAAAATGAAGTTAAAGTATAGGGAACTTAAAATGTGCTCAAAAATATCTCAGATGTCGGCTCGTTTGGTCGTACGGTTGCGTTGTTTGGTTAATTACGACGGAAGTCGTAACGAACGCAAAAGCGATCCAAATTAAGCGACGAATAGAATTTTTGAATGCCGATCACTAAAATAAAAATATTTTAGTGAGTACAAAAATTTTGGATGTCCAGATGTGGTCAGAACGTAAGATATGCGCGAAAATGCAAACTTGTGCACTTTTTGACGCTTTTGGTCCCTATAAGATCAAATAAGCATGTTTTCGCATACCGAACCCCTCAAAGCTTATTTCTAAGCTATGTTTAGGTTATTTATGGTATGTTTAGCTTATGATAAAGTTCCGAACTCTTCGATACCATACGAATCGGTATAGTTTCGCAGTTTGACACAAATAGTCCCTGCGATCGAATAGACTTGTTTTCAACACACCAAACCATCCGAAACTTATTTCTAAGTTATGGGAAGGTTATTTTAGGTATGTTAAGCCTATGTCACTATTCCATAGTGTTTGTCGCGTTAAACTGGCTGTGTTTACGCACCAGTTTGCGTATAACTTTCTAGAAAGCGATTTAAAGCTTGAAATCGGAATTGAATCGAATCGTAAAATCATCAAACACAATTACACATATAATAACATCAAAACACATTTTTTATTGATAATTAACTTTGTTTTACATTGTACATCGATTATAGAGCACAGTTGTCACAGTCTCCCCTACTTTAGGAAATTTCGTCCGGAAATTTTAACTAGAGGAAACTTGTGAGAACAATTGCGGATATTTCGCCTTCATTTGGTCCTTACGTTCCCAAGTAAATTCTAGGCCACGTTTGGATTCCCAGCGAACCTTGACCAAATGAATTCGTTTGTTCTTCAATTGTTTGTATGCACGGTCCACTATCTCCACAGGTTTCTCGACAAAGTGCATCGTTTCATCGATTTGGATCTCGTCGAGAGGAATCTGAAGATCAGCGTCAGCTAAACACTTTCGCAGATTGGACACGTGAAAAGTCGGATGAATATTTCCAAGCTCTGGAGGTAGCTCTAGTCGATAGGCAACCTTCCCAATTCTTTCCACAATCTTAAATGGTCCAACATATCGTGGTGCAAGTTTTCCTTTCTTTCCAAATCACACCACTCCCTTCCAAGGTGACACCTTGAGTAGGACATGATCTCCGACTTGAAATTCTAAGGGCTTGCGTCGTAAATCCGCATAACTCTTTTGACGGCATCTAGCTGTCATAAGATTATCACGAATTCTCTTGATTTTGTCTGTTGTTTCCAGAACAAGCTCCGGTCCAGTAAGCTGAGCTTCACCGGTTTCGTTCCAACAAACAGGTGAACGACATTTTCGACCGTAGAGAGCTTCGAATGGTGCCATATTGATACTAGCATGATAACTATTGCTGTAAGAGAACTCGATCAATGGCATATGAGAATCCCAATTACCACCAAAGTCTATCACGCATGCTCTAAGCATATCCTCCAAAGTTTGAATCGTTCTCTCAGATTTTCCATCTGTTTGGGGATGATAAGCAGTGCTTAGATTTAGTTGGGTTCCCATAGCAGATTGCATGGTCTTCCAGAAATGAGATGAAAACCGAGCATCACGATCAGAAATGATATCCAAAGGAACACCATGTCGCAATACAATCTCATCAACATAAATCTTTGCAAGTTTATCAGCAGATAGATCCTCGCGAATCGGAATAAAATGAGCTGACTTCGTCAATCGATCGATGACAACCCAAATAGCATCGTGACCTTTAGATGTACGCCGTAATTTAGTGATGAGATCCATAGCAATGTTCTCCCACTTCCAAACCGGTATCTCTGGTTGTACAAGCAATCCAGAAGGTCGTTGATGTTCAGCCTTGACTTTGAGACAAGTTAGGCATTTCGATACATACATGGCAACATCTTTCTTCATACCAGGCCACCAGTACTGAGTACGAAGATCCTTGTACATTTTATCAGCGCCAGGATGGATAGAATATCGAGATTTGTGAGATTCATCCATCACTAAAGTGCGAAGATCGTCTTGTTTCGGAATCCACAAACGATCCATGAAATAGAGTAAACCATCGTCTTTCGCTTCGAGTTTAAGCTCAAGTTGACGTGGTAATTCCTTACCCATCAAATTTTGTGAAATACAAAATTGCTGAGCTTGAAGAACACGAGTTTGAAGATCAGATAGAGTTCGAACAGGATGAAGCTTGACTCGCTCCTTTCGACTAAGCGCATCGGCTACGACATTCGCCTTACCAGGATGGTTGCGAATCTCGCAATCATAGTCGTTTAAGAGTTCAACCCAACTTCGTTGTCTCATGTTCAACTCCTTCTGATTAAGAATGTGTTGGAGACTTTTGTGGTCTGTGAAAACCACACACTTTGTGCCATAAAGATAGTGTCTCCAGATTTTGAGAGCGAAAACCACAGCTCCCAACTCAAGATCGTGAGTCGTATAGTTCTTCTCGTGAACTTTCAATTGTCTAGATGCATATGCTATAACTTTGCCCCGTTGCATAAGAACACAACCAAGGCCTAAGTTGGACGCATCACAATAGACAACGAAATCATCGTTTCCCTCGGGCAAAGATAAAACAGGAGCATCACATAGCTTCTGTTTCAGCGTTTGAAACGCTTCTTCTTGTTTGGGTCCCCACTCAAAAGGCTTATTCTTTTGAGTCAAAGCAGTGAGTGGAACCGAAATTTTCGAGAAATTCGAAATGAAACGACGATAATATCCAGCAAGACCAAGAAAAGATCGAATCTCTGTAGGTGTCGTAGGTGTATTCCAATCCTTGATTGCTGCAATCTTGGATGGATCCACATGAATACCTTGCTCGTTGACAATATGACCCAAAAATTGAACTTCTTTAAGCCAGAATTCACACTTGGAGAATTTAGCAAAAAGTTGTTCCTTCTTTAGGAGTTCTAGTGTCAAACAAAGGTGTTGCTCGTGATCGGCTCGAGACTTCAAATAAATGAGAATATCGTCGATGAACACAATAATGAACTTGTCTAAATAAGGTTTACAGACCCTATTCATTAAGTCCATGAAGATAGCTGGGGCATTCGTCAAACCAAAAGGCATGACAGTGAACTCGTAATGCCCATATCTCGTGCGGAATGCAGTTTTGGGAATATCTTCTTCGAATACTCAAAGCTGATGATACCCAGAACGCAGATCGATCTTGGAGAAACATGTAGCACCTTGCAGCTGATCAAAGAGGTCATCAATTTGGGGTAGGGGATATCGATTCTTGATGGTAAGCTTATTAAGCTCACGATAATCGATACACATTCAAAAAGATCCATCTTTCTTTTTCACAAAGAGGACAGGAGAGCCCCAAGGTGAATAACTCGGTCGGATGAATCCTTTATCAGATAACTCGTGAAGCTGCTTCGATAACTCTTGCATCTCAGACGGTGCAAGACGATAAGGTGCTTTCGCAATCGGGTTGGCATTGGGTACAAGGTCAACATGAAACTCGACTTGACGAACTGGAGGCAAACCAGGCAGTTCATCAGGAAACACCTCTGGATAATCCCGAACAATCGGAATATCCTGAATACTCATGTTCTTGCCCTTCTCCTCGGTGACATGTGCCAGAAAAGCAACATATCCCTTTCGTAGATAGCTTTGGGATTTCGTGCACGACATGAGTTTCAATCCACCAGATGGTTTTTCGCCACGAACCTCTTGGACATCACCAGACGAAAGAGGAATACGAATGATCTTATCAAAACAAACCACCTCAGCATGATGTTTGGTGAACCAATCCATCCCCACGATAATGTCGAAACTCCCAAGTTGCATCGGTATGAGGTCAATAGGAAAAAGATGGTTATCGAGGTTCAATTGACAACCATGAATAACAGAATCGAGTACGAGTGGTTTACCAGTAGCAACCTCGACAGATAAGGGTTTCCTCAGTTTAGTTCTAGGTATTGCAAGTAAAGGCTTAAAGGATAATGAAACAAAACTCCTATCGGCACCAGAATCGAAAAGAACATATGTAAGTTGATTGTTAACAAGGAACGTACCGTTAACAACCTCGTTGTCTGCCCTCGCCTCGTTCGCGTTCAGATTAAATGCTCGTCCACGAGCGGGATTTACATTCGCGATCGCGTTACCATTCGGATTCGCATTTACCAACCTCGGGCAGTTGCGAAATGACCCATTTCTCCGCAATTGAAACACGAACCAGGTGGGAATCTCGCAGCATTCCCTTGGGCTTGTGCTGGAACCTGAGCAGCCTGATTTTGGCCAAAACAACAAATGTTGGCCAAATTCCCAAGTCTACCACACGTAGCACACTGTGTACAGGCCTGCTGGGCAACATGGTGACCATTGCATCGAGCACAGTGTGGTGTAGTACCAGCATATGCTTTCTTTGCAGGAGGTTGAGTCGGTGGGTTCTGATGGTTCTGCGCAGTGACTGCAAAGTTCTGGGAAGCCTTGCGCTTCCTCGACTTTTTAGAAGACTCACCCTGCTTCTTACCCTTTCCCTTACCCTTTTCTTTGTCAGAATCGGTCGACTTCTTTTTATCACCCTTGCGGGTGAGTTTACCCTTCCTGACTTGGGACTCAGTCAGGGTAGCCGACAACTCGATCGCGTGACGAACGGTAGTAGGATTAACACCGGTCACAATATCCTGAATAGAATCGGGTAAACCATCGATATATCTCTCGATTGCTTTCTCCAGTGAGGTAACCATAGTGGGACACAACAAACTGAGCTCCTCAAATCGATCTGTATAAGCACGGTGTTCTCCCCCATCTTGCTTTAAATCGTCAAACTCTCGTTCCAAAGCTCGAATCTCGTGACGGGGACAGAACTCTCTCATCATGAGAGCTCGGAGCTCTTCCCACATTTGTGCCAATGCCACTTCAGCACCCCTATCACGCATCACTCCGTTCCACCATGTAAGAGCTCGCTTCTCAAACACGCTTGAAGCAAATTCAACCTTACGCGCATTCGGACACTGCACATGTCTGAATGTGCTCTCGATACTCTCAAACCATTGCAGGAGCGCAGTTGCTCCTTGTGACCTAGAAAACTTAAGCGGCTTCGCAGAATTGAAATTCTTGAAATTACACTGTGCATTATTGTTGTTGTTATTATTGTTATTGTTGTATAGCTCATGGATTTGAGTCACAACGCCTGGAAGTACAGCAGCCATTTGCTGAGAGACAAGGGCTGCGACTTCTTCAGCAGTAAAAGTTTGAGCATCGCATCGAGGAGGCATTGTCTAACAAGGAACCATGAGAAACGAGTGAGGTTGACGATTGGAAAAACAAAAGAGGTATTGAAAACATCGACAAAACACAAGGAGTGTGATCATTTGTTCATTACCACGAACAAACAAATGATACGCAGTGACAAATCAAAGTAAATAGATCATAATAATGTATCGCTGAAGACATGCTCGCCTATAAGTGAACACTCACCCCAAGAGTTCCCAGGTAAGAGTGACTGGTCCGATATTGCGGATTTGTACGAACACTCTAGCCTTAGACAGAAAACTCAGGGTACAGACATTCACTCTTCCAGTTTGCACGTGTTCACATTATTTAGACCCAAACTTTGACGAGATTTTGAAAATTCAGAGGGCATAAAGCCGAAAATGAATCAAACTGAAAGGGTTCAAAACCTTACAATCAATCATCCAAGGATAGATGATTAATTTTCGAAGCGGATTTGTTATTGTGTTCTCGTTGTGGTTATCACCTAAGGATAGGTGACGGTATTGTTTTTAAAATCTAAACGCAAGTAAACTCACGTTAGGGTCCTAGAAAGTTATAGTCTAGGTCAAAGCATTACTAATAACCTAATTCCCTATAACCATTGGCTCTGATACTAACTCTTCTGTCACACCCCGACCACGTTAAAACAACAAACCGTGGCGGAAACGTCGGGGAGTGTTGTAACAGAATCATCATTTCACAACCATGGTAATTCAAAAGTTTCGTTTTATTGATTTATCAAGTAATTTACATTGTCTTAAAACCAAACAAACAATTTAAACATCGTCTACTATCGTTTTTATGTCACTAAGGCCACGTCCAAATCCTAAGTGAACATGCTCCCTAGCAATCATCACGCAACATCACCTGAAACATATGTAAAAATAAAGTCAGCAAAGAAATGCTGGCGAGCACATAGGTTTTATAAGAGTTTCGGAATTATGGCTCGTTTATATATATTGCAATACCTCGAAAACCTTGTTTTGAAAAATATATAATATTGCAACACGATTAACCAACTCAAATCAAGATGGTTATAATTTATAAAATCTCGTAGCCATAATTCTTAACCCCAAAACACTTGATTTAGTAAACCAATTCGTAAAACATCTCGTTAAAAACTCGTTAATAAAACTCGTATGGTTTATATCATTTTGAAAACCTCGTTGTGTGGTATCGTTTCAA
Organism: Helianthus tuberosus; assembly: GCA_030545235.1. NCBI lineage: Eukaryota > Viridiplantae > Streptophyta > Magnoliopsida > Asterales > Asteraceae > Helianthus > Helianthus tuberosus. The sequence goes on along the minus strand of JARYGA010028770.1, from coordinate 36,187 downwards.
AATCGTTTCCCAAGTGATCTAAATAATGACATGAAATGTAATATGATAAAAACATTTATATATAAGATGTACCGGCGGCGTATCTACCATGATTCTATCATGCTACACCCGTCCCATTATCTAATCACTACCCAAAACCAATCGTTCGTTCAAATCGTTTATTTCCTTTAGGTCGTTCCAAATCGTTTAATTCATCCCAAAATCGTATTTGTTTTAATTGTGAAACTACTTTTGGTCGTCTCGCTAATAACATTCAAACCTTCGTGACTCGACTACCTTGACTATCGCATTAACAAACCACCAAAGGGTAAGTTAACAATCATCAGATTCGGTCGTTACCTACATAACCCCCACACATAACCATGGGTGTAGTCTGATAACGGGATTTGTCAGATCCTATGGTACCATAACCTAATACTGGTCGGCTTGATCAATGCTAATGAATGTCATTTGTTATGTAACTACAAACAACAAGTTCGTTCACTTTATCGAAATCGTTATTAGTTTAATATAAACCATCTTTATCGCTTTTGAAACCATCGTTTAAATATCGAAATCGTTTTAATACATATGAATCACCCCAAAATGATTGAAAATAGTAAAATAGGGGAACTATGTACTCACATTGAATAGAAGGGTATCCTTGATCTACAGAACTTAGCGAAGCTCATACAAACCAAGGAAATTCAAGTAGTACCTAGTAATCGGATCACTAGTAAATAAATCGACACCTAAATCGGAAGATCGGATAGAATGAGGTCTTGTAAACCAAACGAGTGTTGGAACTCATGTGATATGGTTTAACAAAGCCTACATTCTAAATCGGAACCTAGGCTGAGTGCTTTCGACCCGTTACGACCCATTAAGGTACCTTATGCTACTTTAACGCGTCGTTCGCGCAAAACTATGTTCGGATGGTTAACTATGTGTTATGTCAAGTCTTACATGCCCAATAATACCTAAACATGTTACTAAATCAGATTATATGTCAAAAACATGTTCACATATGTAAAATACGGATTTATGCTTCAAAAGGGCGTTTTGGTCATTTCCTATGGGCATACAAGCTACTTAACAAATAACCAACCAATCCTATGTGATCATAAGGTATAACCTCAGTGGTTATTCCCTATGTAACTATGACCACTAATCAAGCTTGGTCGGATCCTAATGATCGACCAAACGGGTCGGGTTCGAAACTCTAAGCGGTTGTTTAGACCGCTTAACTTACGACCCTAATCAAGCACTAAACTAAAAGTGACGAGCTAAGCATGTTAGAACATGCTTAACTTAACTTAGAAAACAGGTTTTTTGATATCAAAACAAAGTGTTTTGATATCCTAAAGTAGTTTGGTTGCAAAATACACTTAAATGCGCATTTTGACCGAAACTACGACTCGTCACTACACTTAGTCAACGTGGTAATCAGTAGGTCTAGTCACTAGGGACTATAACCATCGTGATTACGCTCACGTTGCGAAGTTCAAACGAACTTCTCGTTGACCAACTCGTGGTCAAAGCTGAAAGTCAAACACTGTTTGACTTTTAAGCTAAGAAAGCAATAAAAGAATGAAAGAGGACTTACAAAGGGTCCAAATAGATTTGATTCCAAGTTTTTTTCAGGTAGGAAGTGAAATATCACAACCACTTAGAGAAAATCTCAGATCAAATGTGAGGAAATAGAATGAATGGCATGGCTTTATATAGTTTTTGAAAAACCATTAAGATCATTTCTTGGTAAGGAGGGAATGATCTTCGCCATACAATTGTTAGGAGCTGATTAGATGCCTTGGGGAGGTGTTAACCTGGTCCCCAAAACATGAAAATTGCGTACAAGGCCCTCAAGAATGAGCTGGGAAGCTGCTGTGAAGTTTCTGAAATTCTGATGTGCTGGGGACTGCTTATGGACCGCAAGCGAGTCTCGATACGGTCCGTAAGGGACCTGCAGACCAGCAACTTTCAGAAATGGCAGTTTTAGCCCCTGGAGCCCCAAACTTGGTTTTCGATGCATTTTTTGACACGTTTAAGCCTCGTTAACCCCATTTCAAAGCTCTAAAATGAAGTTAAAGTATAGGGAACTTAAAATGTGCTCAAAAATATCTCGGATGTCGGCTCATTTGGTCGTACGGTTGCGTTGTTTGGTTAATTACGACGGAAGTCGTAACGAACGCAAAAGCGATCCAAATTAAGCGACGAATAGAATTTTTGCATGCCGATCACTAAAATAAAAATATTTTAGTGTGTACAAAAATTTTGGATGTCCATATGTGGTCAGAACGTAAGATATGCGCGAAAATGCAAACTTGTGCACTTTTTGACGCTTTTGGTCCCTATAAGATCAAATAAGCATGTTTTCGCATACCGAACCCCTCAAAGCTTATTTCTAAGCTCTGTTTAGGTTATTTATGGTATGTTTAGCTTATGATCAAGTTCCGGACTCTTCGATACCATACGAATCGGTATAGTTTCACAGTTTGACACAAATAGTCCCTGCGATCGAATAGACTTGTTTTCAACACACCAAACCATCCGAAACTTATTTCTAAGTTATGGGAAGGTTATTTTAGGTATGTTAAGCCTATTTCACTATTCCGGAGTGTTTGTCGCGTTAAACTGGCTGTGTTTACGCACCAGTTTGCGTATAACTTTCCAGAAAGCGATTTAAAGCTTGAAATCGGAATTGAATCAAATCGTAAAATCATCAAACACAATTACACATATAATAACATCAAAACACATTGTTTTATTGATAATTAACATTGTTTTACATTGTACATCGATTATAGAGCACATTTGTCACAATTAACTTCACCTAGAGGGAAAGAGTTCAAGAACCAATCCTGGCAAGGAGCAAACTCCAAGAACGTGTCTTTTTGCTTTAAACTCCATGGAGGATGGTGGGGAGCATCGCCACGAGCTTCCTCGGTGTAGGTCTTATAATAAATATCCCCCAAGTTATCCTTAGGACCTATCGGAGGATGTGGCATCGCGCTCTGGCTCCCCGCACCAGCCTGCCCAGCCGCGAAAGCGCCTGAACACACATTAACACCAGCACCCGCACCACCCGCAGTAGTGGTAGTCTCTTTATGCGCAGCAGCAGCTAACCCCCCAGCAGCAGAAGTCAATTGCACAGTTTTGGTTGGGGCATCAACCTACGCAGGCTTGGTTGGCTTAACAACTTCGGGTCCCTTCCCCCGGGTAGCTTCTTTCTGTTTTTCATGAAGGGGCTGGTCAAGCCCCATAATGTGAACAACCTCTGCACCCTGGCTTTTCTCCTGCGCGGTAGTAGCAGCAGTCTCGGTCTCTTTCGCCTTATCACCTACAGGCTTCTCAACAGCCTTCTTTTTATCTTTTTCTTTCTCCTTCTCAACCATCTTCTCAACCGTCCCCACGGTTGTCTGGGGATGCTTGATGGTAAACTTCGTCTTCTTCGGCGCCTGATGTGTGCAAAATGCAACATATAAATTACATCAAATGTGGCATAAAACTAACCCTTTTTTAGTACTAATGTTGGAAAAAGTGTGCTTTTGTCTTCCTTTTGTATTTCAGGATTAAATGTGCTCAAATGAACAAAAGAAGCAAAAATACAGCTAAATCTAACAAGAATACAAGAAAAGGAATAAACGTGGCATGCCCGACCCCTCGACAGCATCTTCCCAAGCAAAAACAAAAGAACAGAAGGCTGAACACGCCCCGTGCTTAATGAGCACGGGGGCGTGCCCAAGTGTCTGCAGAAAAGACAAAGTTGTAGAAGCTTCTATCACCCACCACGGGGGCGTGCCCAGCGAACACGGGGCCGTGGTCAACGCTAAGATTCGCAGAATCTACGCAAATCTTGATAGTACAGATACGCTTCTGCACACGGGGCCGTGCCCAGCGGACACGGGGGCGTGGTCAACTAATGAAGACAAACTGCATTTAATAAAGAAAGAGAAGATGGGTGGACACGGGGCCGTGTCCGGGCTTCTGTGCAAGCTATAAATAGGGGTGCTTGGCTCACTTGCAACTCATCCCTTGGCAAACCACCTCTCTCACACTTCACCCACCCACCACCACCATCATAACCCACATCCACCACCATCATCCATCATCCATCATAGAGTGTGTGTAGTAGTCATGGGATCCAAGATTGATAGTAAGAGTTCTTGACAATCAAAGACCATGTTTGCCTAAGTCTCTTACATTACTTGGTGAAGACAAGCATTTAGTGTAATACTTTTTATTTTTAATCTTTTCGCACTTTTTATTTGTTTATGTATTAATGACTTTAATAACTAGTTTCTTATGTTGAAGGTGAATCTTCCTTATCATTTGTCCGTGGTGTCTTGGCGTTATTTTACTGTCCATATAAAATAAAAGATTTACACCATTCATATCTCCACGGTCTATATGGAGATATGTTGGCTACCTGGTCGGGGGTTAAGGAAATGGTTTGGTAAGAGTCTTGCCTTGTTCAGTGTATAGATCCTGCAAGGACCTGGGTCAAGCTTAGTAGGACCTCCTTCAATACCCCACTTGTATTGGATGGCGGGGGTTCGAATTTCTTGATCCCCTCATATGTAAGCTACTATTAAAACATTAACCCGGCTAATTAGGATTGTATCCCTGCTGACTCAAACTACTTAGCCGAGGGTAACGTCACCTTCAAAAGAGGGGCCTACCACATTACGCATTAATAACTTAATTAATTATCTTTCAATAATCCAACCCTTTAGGATTGTATCCTTGCTGACTCAAACTACTGGGTTGAGGGTAACATCACCTTCAAAAGAGGGGCCTACTACTATAACTAAGATAATCTCTTAAAAAGTACAAAAGTGCGGAAATAATCAAAGGTTACACTAAAGGCGAGTCGGATTCAAATGATTCATCTTGTCTATCTGTTTTTATTTTTATTTTTATTTTCAGCATTTTTAGTTTTTATTTTCTAGTTTAAAACTTTTTTCTAAATTTTTGATTTGATTAGACGTTGAGAATAAACCGGTACTAAAAGCTCTTGTGTCCTTGGACGACCTCGGTATCTTACCAATGCTATACTACGCTCACGATGGGTGCACTTGCCCATATGTGTGTTTGGTGTTAGTAAAATATCGTGTTTTATAAATTTTAAACTTGACTAAAGTGGTTAAAAATGGCTAAAAATATACATAAAATTATATCACACCACACGCGCATCAGCGCCGGTTCCTTGAGATCCTTCAACTCAATACTCTTCGTTTTCTCAGGGGTCTTCTTCTGGGCCTCTGTAGAAATCAAGTGTTAGAAAAGTTGGTAAAAAGAATAATCCCTGTATAGACCCATTGTTTTCCTGTAGCCTTAAGAGGGGCGAAAGTAAAAATAATCCCTATCTCTCCCTCGAATGCTCTCAATCGGCCCTTCTAGGAGAAATGCTTCTTGATGAATTATTTCAAATGGAAGATCTAATTCTTAATTGGGTAAAAGAACTTGAGATGGATATCATTAATTCACCTCAAGACGATACCCAAGAAGAATTATTGAGATCGCATTCGGATAAAAACAACTTCGTTGTTCCCGAAATCACCTCTAACTCTTGCGAAGACTTGAGCGATAGTCGTCCCTATTTCGATTGTGCCGTGAAGGACTCCCCATCGACTTCCTTCGATGCATACATAGACCCGAGCGATTCGACATACACCTTCTTTAACGAGAGCCCGGGAAAGGGTTGGACTTGTCCACCTACATTTAGCATAGGAATCATCCTCACCGATAACCTCTTGCGTTCTCGTCTAAATCTAGAGCAATTAAGGTATCTCAGGCACTTCGGTGTTGTTCCGTCCAGTAAGGAACCGCCCGATCCGAATAAATTCCTTAGAAATAGACGAAACTTCATAAACAGCCTCTCGACACGGGGCCGTGTCCAGGTCAGCACGCCCCCGTGCCCACCAAAAGATTCCTTTCTGACTTTTTGTCAGAATACGGACGAAATGTGTCAGGATCTTGTCTGCACATGGGGCCGTGTCCAGCCGACACGGGGCCGTGACCAGCGTGCTGTCGTTCTCTATAAATGCAGCCAAGAATCCTGCACATTTGGACCATTCCAGGGACAGAGATTTGGTGGGATCTTCACATATACCATCTTACGTATTTTCTAAAAGAAGGTTCTCAACAACCATCTTGTCCTTTCCTCTCTTGTCCATTACCTTCTTCTTCTTCATTTTTACCTCAACACCTCCATTAGAGTTTGAAATCACCTTGGTTTCAAGCTTTATTGAGATGTTTGTTAGATTTTTGTTCAAGGAATCTTGTTAAAAATAAGTTTTACAACATTGTTTTAAGTTATTTCTGTTCAAAAATGCTTCAAAAGTTAGAAAAATAATTTGAAACTCCAAGATTCCTTGTTCCAAAAATCTGCAGAAAGGTGAACACGGGGTCGTGCTCATTGAGCACGGGGCCGTGTCCAAGGTTACTGTTTCATCAAAATGAACTCTTTTCAGTTTATTTTCATAGAATGTCAATCCAAAACAGTGGAACCTCTTCTGCACATTCCAGAAATTGTCGAAGGGAAAGAAGGTCTTCAATTGAAGCAACTCTCGTACGCTACGTGATGGCATTACGTGAAGCTCTTGATGAGATGACATCGGTAGAGGATGTCCTAATAGACCGTATAAATTATCTTACGGTGGGGCTAGAAAACAGTTTTCAAGAAATCAACCTTTTGCACCAGAGGTTGAACATTCTTGTGACACCTCCCATGGAACCAATCCTCCCTCAAGAGGATTGGAACCTAGCACTTGGAGTCAATAATCCCACCGGGTGGGATGACATCCCCGCGGAACCTCCTCTTGACAACTTGCAAGAAGTCCTGGTTGAGGTTACACCCCCCTCAAAATGATGATACCAATGAGCCCGCTTTTCTTCTCCCTAGGGAGATAGAAGAGTGGCTCGCCGACGTGTGAGGGACCCATTTCCGGAGAAAGAAGTTCGTCGAGCCGCATACAACCGAGAGAATTATCTTTTCGGAAACTTTGCTATTAGAATAACCTATAGGCTAGAACTTCTTTTCGGATTTAGACTTCTTGTGTTCTGACCTATTTATCTAAAGTTTTAATTTATTAGGAATATTATGTAATTCTCTCTATTTAATGAATGATGGTTTTATAAATTTGGTGTTTGGATGATGTTGTAATGGGTAAAACACACTCGGGATGGTGAAGGATAATAAGGGAAGCTTGAACCAACACCCCATGCACAAAAACAGAGCCTCCCGGCAATTTTTCTTCATTACAGCAAGTTCAGCACGGGGGCGTGCCCAGCCAACACGCCCCGTGCTCATGATCTGCAGATAAATGCCCAGTTCAGGTACCTGGACACGGGGCGTGTTCACTAAACACGGCCCCGTGCCCAGCCTTCTGTTACTTTCTAATGATTTTTGTTACTGGCAACCTGAACACGGGGTCGTGCCCGGACACCACGGGCCCGTGTCCAGATGCCCAGTAACATTAAATTTTGTTTTTAACACACCTTTTACACATTCAATCAACCTAAAAACTTATTTTTGGGACACATTGAGGACAATGTGTAATTTAAGTGTGGGGGGGATGCTAAAACCTTGAATTTTGCATGTCCTAATTACAAGCCTTACACAAAACTCTATTGGAACCGCTAAACACCCCAAATTTTTTTTCAAAAATTTTTCATTTTTTTACTTGTCTTGGTTTAATTTGGGAATTAAAAATTCTAAAAAGGTTATATTTTTACAAATTTACAATCGATAGCGTCGTGATAAAAAGAACCAACATAAGAAAATTATGAAACGGCATGACAAATCTAATTAAAATTTGATTATATATACTTGATCACATAAAAACCCATTCCCACAAAAAGTGAGTTTTGAGCCTTTATTGAGCATACAAATACACATCCTTAAACTAAATGCTCATTTTTTCGTTTCTTGTGTGAATAGTCGCTTGGTTTCTTACGACTCTAGAACTTGTCATGACAATACATTCCCGGTCCTTACCAACTTAAACCCAAGTAAGTAAATGATAGAGGCATTAGGACTAACCCTTTTTTTCTTCTTTTTTTTACCACCTACCCAAAAACCCCCTAGGTAACCCCTTTGAGCCTAAACCTTTTCGTTTCTTTACCAACAAAACAAACACCCTTCACCCACCAAAACCCTTTTTTTTTTTATTTTAAACCCTTTATTTTAGTAAAAAGCTCGGTTTTTCATATGACATTCCTTATAAAAAAAATATATATATATATATATGATGAAGCCAAGAAATAAACAAACAAGTTCATCAAAAAGAACTTTGTTTGAAGACTTGCTTCATTAAAATAAAAAGTTAAATAAAAAAAAGTCTTACGAAAACCGACGCTTTTTACGCCTTTCGCCTTTTTTCTACTAACCACTAACCCAACTACCTACCTTTAACCCAAGCCTAACCCTTCCCAAAAGTCCTCTTGATATTTACAAAGATGTATAGTTAAAAAGGAGGAGGATTGATTGCTTGGCAAGCATATGGTAGAAGTAAGTTCCATGCCGCTCTCGAGTGTTTCACAAAAATACATCTTCGACCGAGTGTTGAGTGATCTCCCGTGAGGTATGTGAACTTGTATATAAATGGAATTTTAAAGAGGCATGTTATTCCCAAATAAATAATTTATCTTATGTAATGTTCTAAATAAATCATGACGAATAGGATTGTAAATAACATAAAAATAAAACCTAATAAAAATCTTGGAATCCCGACACTCAAGACAAGCCCAAAACCTTCTCTTCTACCCATTCCATTTGGGAGTGTAAGCCACATTATAAAGAGTTTTGCTTAAGGACAAGCAAAGATTCAAGTGTGGGGGTATTTGATGTGTGCAAAATGCAACATATAAATTACATCAAATGTGGCATAAAACTAACCCTTTTTTAGTACTAATGTTGGAAAAAGTGTGCTTTTGTCTTCCTTTTGTATTTTCAGGATTAAATGAGCTTAAATGAACAAAAGAAGCAAAAATACAGCTAAATCTAACAAGAATACAAGAAAAGGAATAAACGTGGCATGCTCGACCTGTGCGGGGGTTAAGGGAATGGTTTGGTAAGATAAAAGATTTACACCATTCATATCTCCACGGTCTATATGGAGATATGTTGGCTACCTGTGCGGGGGTTAAGGGAATGGTTTGGTAAGAGTCTTGCCTTGTTCAGTGTATAGATCCTGCAAGGGCCTAGGTCAAGCTTAGTAGGACCTCCTTCAATACCCACTGGTATTGGATGGCGGGGGTTCGAATTTCTTGATCCCCTCATATGTAAGCTACTATTAAAGCATTAACCCGGCTACTTAGGATTGTATCCCTGCTGACTCAAACTACTTAGCCGAGGGTAACATCACCTTCAAAAGAGGGGCCTACCACATTACGCATTAATAACTTAATTAATTATCTTTCAATAATCCAACCCTTTAGGATTGTATCCTTGCTGACTCAAACTACTGGGTTGAGGGTAACGTCACCTTCAAAAGAGGGGCCTACTACTATAACTAAGATAATCTCTTAAAAAGTGCAAAAGTGCGGAAATAATCAAAGGTTACACTAAAGGCGAGTCGGATCCAAGTGATTCATCTTGTCTATCTGTTTTTATTTTTATTTTTATTTTCAGCATTTTTAGTTTTTATTTTCTAGTTTAAAACCTTTTTCTAAATTTTTTATTTGATTAGACGTTGAGGATAAACCGGTACTAAAAGCTCTTGTGTCCTTAGACGACCTCGGTATCTTACCAACGCTATACTACGCTCACGATGGGTGCACTTGCCCATATGTGTGTTTGGTGTTAGTAAAATATCATGTTTTATAAATTTAAAACTTGACTAAAGTGGTTAAAAATGGCTAAAAATATACATAAAATTATATCACACCACACACGCATCAGCGCCGGTTCCTTGGGATCCTTAAACTCATTACCCTTCGTTTTCTCAGGGGACTTCTTCTGGGCCTCTGTAGAAATCAAGTGTTAGAAAAGTTGGAAAAAAGAAAACAAGTATCGAAATGCTACACTAACCTGGAGAGAATTTATAAAGGGAGCGCAGCTTGCTTTGATTCCCTATCACGGGGACTTCCTCAACCTTCTGCACCACTTGGACACCCGCAACGGTCTACTCTCTGCTTCTTTTTCTGCTAATCAACTTGACAGCAGGTTCCTCTTCTTCTTCTTCATCCAGCGCGATTGACGAAGGAGTAGCGCCAGCATCTGGGTTTCTTTACCCCGCGCTCCCAGAGCTTTTTGAGCCACCAACACCGGCTTTCTTCTCACCTATACGGGACAAACCCTCCAGTGAGTCGCTTGCAATAACGTAATCTTCCAGGTTACTCTACCGAAATCTAAGAGTACCTTTATCAGAGGCTCCAGCAGTCGCGCGGCTACTCTCGCCTTTCTTGCTGGTCACCTCAGCATCTATGGTTATCACCTTCTTCTTCTTGCTCTTCTTCTTCTTCTCCTCCGGATCTATGCCAAGGTCGCGCAACACACCTGCAAAGATGTTAGACCAGGAACTTAGCTCCCCATTTGATGACCCTACAGACTCCTCGCTGGAAAGATAGAGAATTTCTTTCCCAGCGGAAGTCACAGCACGCAAGGGACGGGGGTTGGGTAGATGCGCACCTTCGGCTGCGGCGGGAGGATTGGCAAAGGCTCCAGTGAGGGGATACAGAAAATGACCTTTGATCCGCTCATACCAGTATTGCTCCCCTGATTCCAGTGGGCGCACACCCATTGATCCACCAAAGGTGGGGAAAGCAGCTTGATACAGATGCGCTTCTGCAACCAATTTTAACAGTTAAGAGCAGAAAAATAACCAAGGAAGATGAACTAGAGAAACAACATACCTCTATCTTTAAACTTCAGGATAGGAACTTCGTTGCTAGTCTCCGGCCACTTGTCACTCATTTGCGCAGCAACCAGTACGTTTTCTCCGAAAATCCAATTCGGCGTCGCAGTAAGCTTTAAATACCAATCGGCATGCTTGGGGATAGCAAGTTCCTCCTTCTCAATTGTATCCGGCGAGCGGAAGATCATCGCGATCGGAATGACCTCCTCCCTGATGAAGAAGAACTTCTTCTTCCAGTCATGGAAACTCTTGGGAGGATTCAGAAGAATTTTCTTGGTAGAACCCCGGTTTCCAAAAGAGTAAAACCCTATGTTCCTAATCAACTGGTAAAACACCCGGAATTTCTCAACTGTGGATTCTATCTCGTGACATCGGCATAGGAACTCGAAGTGTCTCACCCTCACCATGCCGGGTGGACTCAGTTGAGATATATGAAAGCCATAATAATGGAGGATATGTGTCTCACCCTCACCATGCCGGGTGGACTCACTTTGAATATTCGAGAGAGAAAAGTGGAAACGGAAGAAGGATTTGTGGTTTCCTCTCTACCCTTGTCGACTATATATACCCATCGCATTTAATGCTGTAACACCCAAAAATTTTAGAAGTCATAATATGATATTTTAATCTTGATGTGTTTAAAAAAGAATAATGCAAATGTAAATTTTTGTTAAAGGAAAGCTAAATTATGAGCTAGTAAATAAGTAAAAATGACTAACCAAGTTACTCATTTGGGGTAGTACATGAAATGTTATAAAGAATGAGGGACCAAACTTGTTAAATGAGATGAATGTTTGGATAAACAAAGAAAAATGCAGAAAATTGAGAAGAATGTGTGGGTTTGGTCGTGGGTTTGAGAGAGGGCAAAGGGGTTCTTCCCTAAAAATCAATCCAACACAAATCTACCGCAATTGTTGATGTTAGAAGCTGGAATTTTATGCATGAAGCTTTATCTAAGCTTAATTAAGTACTCTTGATCTAAGGTATGTAGTAATTTTGGAAAATTTGATGTATGATGCAATTAGGTCTTTTGATAATTCGTATGTGCATGTGAAAATTTGATGATAGGGAGTTATAATTAGTCCATAAGACTTGACTAAAGTATGAAATTCGGATTAGATTGATGATTTTTATGTAGACCCATTTATGTATGAAAACTCTATGAAAATTATGATAATCTTGAGTAATGTTAGTTGTAGTATGATATGTGAAATTGAATTATACTTATTGATGTTAAATAAACCCGAGAATTTGAAGAAATTATGTGTTAATGATGATTACCATGATTTGGAAAAGACTTGGTAGGAATATGCTTATAATGCTTGTACATTATGCTTGTTAAGTTGTACGCACACTAGGTGCTCGATGAAATACCTTGGGCTGAATTTGATAAGTTTAATTTAGACACTTGTTAAGCGGAGTACATGCTTAGTATGCCAAATGTAGAATGTATAGAAAGAATTGTATGGAAAATGTGAAAGGTTAACGTTGAAGGAAGTTAGAATGAAAATACTAGAATGCGTAACTACTAGAGAAGTAGAATGTTACATAAAGAAGGATTGCGTGGAATATAATATAAAGAATATTTGAATGGAACTTGGCATAAAAGGTATTTTGCCACAAGTAAACCTTGCAAAGAATATAAAATGGGATTTCGCTAAGACATGAAATTTTAGACTAATTGAGTAAATGAATGAAAATTTTAATGGATCCTGCCCCTAGTCGGGCTCCCTAGCATATATGAGGACTTATTAAAAGGTAAACCTCTAAAGAACTGTTTACGAGGTAGAGTGTAATCTAAACTATCGAATGAATGGTTGTAACAAGTTTTATGTAACTCATACGTGGAATGGAATGGCATGTGTAATAAGCTTATAATCTCGTATATAACGAAACCTTAGTAAGAATATAGGTAAGAATACATCCCTTGTGGTACAATGTTAGGTAATTGCCTTAGCATTACAATTGCTAGAAGGAATGACGTATGTATGACAGCTATGGAATGTGATGACAAGTATATTTGCATATGACACCTCGAGTGTAATATGAGTTACACAAATGTAAGTATTGATTACTCGATCATATTGATAGCGTGATTAAAGCCTTATGTTGGCCCTTGTAACCAAGGGATAGACGGTAAAGAAGTTAGAGCAAGATAGTATACACCCGACTTGTATAAATGTATACATTAAATTGCGGTTAACAATGCAGATATGATAGATCATCAATGAAAGAAATATTGGTCTCGAGTAGAGATCACACGTAGGTATCGCAAGAAAAGTATGAAAGGAATTATCAAGCAAGCGCCATGAAAGAAATTTTTGCTTGATATTGGTCCAGGAAGGATGGGATGTATGTAGAAGCTAAATAGTTAGCAACTATTGAATGATGTATGACTTGTAATTTTATATGAATGTATTGGAATTAAAAAGTATGAATATTATTATAATCATTTCCCTAAGTAGATGTTAGGGGTATGCGGGAATGATTAACTTGACAGATAAGTTTTAAGAAATCAGCTTGAATAAATGAACGATGATCATGGAATAATGTAATAGGATCGCATTGAATCATGCAAGATTTATTTACCAAATGTATTAGACAAGTTTTAAAGTAGTAATGACCGATTCATCATGAAGGATGATCGAATGAAAGCATGTTGTCGAAGTTTGAGGTATGTAATTACTAAGGGATACGGGTAGACCTGTCAGAAGGTATGTATTCAGGTTTCGGGGATGAAACCTTCTTTAAGGGGGTAGACTTGTAACACCCAAAAATTTTAGAAGTCATAATATGATATTTTAATCTTGATGTGTTTAAAAAAGAATAATGCAAATGTCAATTTTTGTTAAAGGAAAGCTAAATTATGAGCTAGTAACTAAGTAAAAATGACTAACCAAGTTAGTCATTTGGGGTAGTACATGAAATGTTATAAAGAAGGAGGGACCAAACTTGTTAAATGAGATGAATGTTTGGATAAACAAAGAAAAATGCAGAAAATTGAGAAGAATGTGTGGGTTTGGTCGTGGGTTTGAGAGAGGGCAAAGGGGTTCTTCCCTAAAAATCAATCCAACACAAATCTACCCCAATTGTTGATGTTAGAAGCTGGAATTTTATGCATGAAGCTTTATCTAAGCTTAATTAAGTACTCTTGATCTAAGGTATGTAGTAATTTTGGAAAATTTGATGTATGATGCAATTGGGTCTTTTGATAATTCGTATGTGCATGTGAAAATTTGATGATAGGGAGTTATAATTAGTCCATAAGACTTGACTAAAGTATGAAATTCGGATTAGATTGATGATTTTTATGTAGACCCATTTATGTATGAAAACTCTATGAAAATGATGATAATCTTGAGTAATGTTAGTTGTAGTATGATATGTGAAATTGAATTATGCTTATTGATTTTAAATAAACCTGAGAATTTGAAGAAATTATGTGTTAATGATGATTGCCATGATTTGGAAAAGACTTGGTAGGAATATGCTTATAATGCTTGTACATTATGCTTGTTAAGTTGTACGCACACTAGGTGCTCGATGAAATGCCTTGGGCTGAATTTCATAAGTTTAATTTAGACACTTGCTGTCAATATGTAATGATAATCAAAGAGAATGTGATTATGTTAAGTTGTTGGTATAATGGCTCAAAAGGGGTAAAATGTGAAATGAAAGTTTATGTAAATTCTAAACGTATGATGCCATGTTTAGGGACAAGAAAGGAAGAAAGTTCAAGTCGATCACAAGCAAAGGAAAAGCAAGGCCAAGGTCAGTTCTTATGAACTTCGTTTTGTTAGAATGTAGATTTTATGTTAGTTCTTATAATGTAAATTTGATTGAAGTCCATGTTGAGATTTATGGTTAATGTTATAACGAGGAAATTGGTGAAGTATTGGATTAAATGGAAGGTATATTCGATGACCCGTATGAACGGGTCAAAAGTATGAAAAGTAAATTATGTTGATGATGTAAGGACCCGTAGTTAAACGGGTCAAATAAGATGGAAACGCAAGGCGATTGTAATGGCTATGTGTTGACTTTTAAAAAGTCAAACTAGCAAAGTATGTAAAAGATGGATGTGAGTCTAAGCAAATGACCCGTATGAGCGGGTTGGACGAAACGTTAAGTATTCATGATGTTAGAGATGGAAATGTGCAATATCCATTTATTTGGAGTTGTCATTTGTGAAGGATAAATGAAAGGGTAATCTAACTTGGTAACGGGTCAAATAAAGAAGTAAGGAAAGTTGCACTAGTAATGTAATTTAAATGAACTAACATGTAAGTTGTTGTTATAGATGTAGGTAAATCGCATGCTTGAACTAGGCGGCTCGGAACGAACACTCTACAAGGCCTATACGCGCTTCCGAATGCAAGATTTGTCAAACGGGTCGAAACTTAATGTTAACTTTTGAAACCTTGTAAATTTAGCTTTTATGGTATTTTGTTAGTATGATAAATTGATGTGAGTTAGTTGTGAAGTTTATGGCTATCGAACCGTTAGATGAATGTTTTAAAAGTCTTTAAATTCGGTTCGATTTTTGGTAAGGGTATTTTTGTAAAAATACCAATGTTAGTAAAGAACGTTATCAGGTTGTGTCGTTTTGATCGTTTGACAAAGATGGGCGTTTCAAGTTGGTATCAGAGCCTAGGTTTGAGAGATTCGAGCATGTTGGAGTGCTCGGACTCAAACCAAAAGCTCAAGAAAGGGTGTGTTCGTTCCAAGACGCAAGAAGAGGTAAAATTTTAAGAATTTCTTATTAAATTATTATATGAATGGATGATGTTACGAGAAAGAAATAAAAAAAATTGTTTGAATAAAGTATGTTTAGAAACATCGGGGGGCTGGCTTGAACGGTAAATATGCAAGATAGATCAAGAGGGCTGCAAATGAGAAAAATAAAAAAAAAGTTGTGTTGGGCGCTACCGTAGCTTACGGTGGCTACCGTAAGCTACGATAGGTACTGTTGGTTAATTGTTCATCGTAAGACAGATGAAAGTCACCCTAGCCCTTTAATGGTCACCGTAAGCCACCGTAGCTTACGGTGGAGGCCCAGATACAAGAAAAAAAATTATACCGTAAGCTACGATAGAGTAACCATAGCTTACGGTGGACTTCAGACAACAATGAAATTTCAAATTTAGACCCCCAAATCTTAATAATTCCTATTAAACCCCAAAGGTAGCATAATATTTATTGAGAATGCATGAATTTAAACACGTCATGTGTTTAAAGAAGGACCGTAGCCTACGGCGGGTCTAGCAAATGCTCAAAAAAAACTTGAAATTTTCAATCAAGGCCAGTCCGATACCTCGTTAAACTTCCGAAAACGCACCGTAGGGTAGTTAAGATCTTTTAGAAGTCGTCTGAGTCGTGTTAAAGTGCTTGGTAATGAGGATGTGTATGAAAATGAAGGATACGAATGAAGTTAGTACCGGGTTTATTAACCCTATGACGAAAAGTATGCGGTGTGGTCATGAAGTGGCCGTTAACACCAAGAATGATGAAATGTATGCGGTGTGGTCATGAAGTGGCCGCTGACACCAAGAATGATGAAATGTATGCGGTGTAGTCATGAAGTGGCTGTTAACACCAAGACCAGATGGAATGAAAGTATAATAGTAATGAGTAAGAGAATGAAAGTCATTAAAATATGTTAAGCTTATTAACATATTACTTAAAATATGTTGTAGAATATTTCCTAAGGCCAATCCAATAGCTCCGTCAAGCTTCTGAAAAACTAACCTATGATAATTAAGGTCCTCTAAATGTCAACTGGGTCATATCGAAATGTTTCAAAGTAAGAACGTATATGATTGGAAAGTTATGAATGAAGTTCTAGCTGGGTTCATCAACCCTATGATGAGAAGTATGTGGTGTGGTCATAAAGGACCGTTAACACCTAGCATGAAAGAAAGGAAAGTATAGAAAAATTTAAAATTGCTAGAATGAAGTGAACATGACCAAAGAATGAAATTTAGTAATGATCACGAATGTTATAGTAGATGGCTGATGAGAATGAAGCAATTGTTAACGAAATACGTTTCGAGTAATGGATGGTGCGAGAAAGTAAGTAAGAAGGATGAGGGATTCTATTTCCCTATGTACGAAAGGCATGCATGATGTGGCCTATCGTGACCAGTGTTGATGATGATGTATAAGTGAAATGAAAGTTGTTGAAATATAAGTATGAATGCATGAATGTAACATGAGATAACATAAAAATTATATGAAATAATGAATGTAGAAAATGTTTAAAGTAGATGACGGATGAAGGGAATACAAACGATAACAAATGGCACGGTAAAAAGGAAGAAAAGCAATGATTGCGGAAGAAGTTGGTATGGCCCTAGAATGTAATGAAATGTATGGAAAATGAGTATAATTACACCTAGAATGTAGTGAAATGTTTGAATGATAAGTATGATCAAGCTTAGAAAGCATTGAACATGAAAGAATGATAGAATTTTGATAGTAGTATGGTCCTAAGGATAAAAATCTTGTCAAATAAAAAGTAAATGTTAGTAGAATGAAAATTTTAAAGGAAGATATTTATGTGAAAACACGACACATGAAATAGAATGTAGAATATAGCATTGGGAAGCAACCCTTGAAGTTGAATATAGAAGGTGGCTACGAGACGTGTCATATGAGACGGGATGGAGGATGATGTAATGAAAGAAAGAAATGTGGAAATGAACGGGTTGAACCCGTAGATGAGAGTGAATCAGCATATAAGGAAGAAAGGTTCAGAAGAAGATGTTCTAACCCATAAGCAAAAACGAGTCAAACAAACTCGAATGAAATGCCCGAATGAACAGCTAGAACGGAAAGATTGTATCCGGGTGGTAAGCATGGATAGAACCTTAAAAAGGGGTTATAGACGGATAAAAGTTAGAGTCTTTAGGTGAGAAGGAATGTATGAAAGCAAATGAGAAGATGTTTTTCTCTACCTAACTAAAGATTAGTATAAACATAATAAGTAAGTGGCATAGGTAGCCTGGTCGGTCAAGCATGATGTTGGACTAAAGGAATGTATATACATATATATAGGTGATGTATATGTGAATGTACGTGAATTGGTTGTAGCTAGTTGTGGGAATATGAATAAGGATATGTTGATAGTTAACCGTGGTAGACCCAAACGGGATATACGAGTAAGAGTAAAACATATGATAAATGTGGTATCATGTGATAGTGTAAGTAAAAATACATATATAGAAAGATGTTGAGGTAATAAAAGATTATGATGGAAGAATTATGCGCTGAATGCGTTACGTATTAAGCATGTAGTGATCAACTCATGAGGATTAGAATGAATAATGGGCTAAGACCTAGATGGATGATTTAAGCACTTACAAGGATAGGGATTCTGTAAGAAATGGTAAAATGATAGTAAGTATATTTGAATTTGAAAGTTAAAATGATATGAACTAATTTCAAGAATGATGGAGGTGGCCCAACATGTAAACATAATTACATGTTGGACTTATTAATAAAGGATATAAAAGAAATGGGATGGCAAGAACAACGTTTGCATAAGTATGTCCAAAATCAACGAGGGAGTACAAATGTGCGAGTTAGTCCATACTATAGGAATGGAAAGGGTAATGACCAAAGGTTATGAACTTCAATTGATGAAATTGAACATGTAATATGGCTTGGAAGTAAATCATTAAACTAGTCGAAGTAAGGTGGATAACTAGATATTGCGTACGAAAGGAATTTTGTAAATGATTGAAAAACATAAGCTAATGTACAAATCGAAGTGCAATATGAGAAAACAACTAATAGTGATGGAGTTACTAAATGATGTTGTCGAAAGATGGTAAGAGTCGACCCGCATATCGGGAAAAATGGGTAGTGGAAAGGAAAGTAAGGAACTGGTAAGAAAGCGGAGTACATGCTTAGTATGCCAAATTTAGAATGTATAGAAAGAATTGTATGGAAAATGTGAAAGGTTAAAGTTGAAGGAAGTTAGAATGAAAATACTAGAATGCGTAACTACTAGAGAAGTAGAATGTTACATAAAGAAGGATTGCGTGGAATATAAAATAAAGAATATTTGAATGGAACTTAGCATAAAAGGTATTTTGCCACAAGTAAACCTTGCAAAGAATATAAAATGGGATTTCGCTAAGACATGAAATTTTAGACTAATTGAGTAAATGAATGAAAATTTTAATGGATCCTGCCCCTAGTCGGGCTCCCTAGCATATATGAGGACTTATTAAAAGGTAAACCTCTAAAGAACTGTTTACGAGGTAGAGTGTAATCTAAATTATCGAATGAATGGTTGTAACAAGTATTATGTAACTCATACGTGGAATGGAATGGCATGTGTAATAGGCTTATAATCTCGTATATAATGAAACCTTAGTAAGAATATAGGTAAGAATAAATCCATTGTGGTACAATGTTAGGTAATTGCCTTAGCATTACAATTGCTAGAAGGAATGACGTATGTATGACAGCTATGGAATGTGATGACAAGTATAGTTGCATATGACACCTCGAGTGTAATATGAGTTACACAAATGTAAGTATTGATTACTCGATCATATTGATAGCGTGATTAAAGCCTTATGTTGGCCCTTGTAACCAAGGGATAGACGGTAAAGAAGTTAG
This sequence comes from Helianthus tuberosus, assembly GCA_030545235.1. Lineage (NCBI taxonomy): Eukaryota > Viridiplantae > Streptophyta > Magnoliopsida > Asterales > Asteraceae > Helianthus > Helianthus tuberosus. The sequence goes on along the minus strand of JARYGA010028770.1, from coordinate 16,715 downwards.
AGCAAGATAGTATACACCCGACTTGTATAAATGTATACATTAAATTGCGGTTAACCATGCAGATATGATATATCATCAATGAAAGAAATATTGGTCTCGGGTAGAGATCACACGTAGGTATCGCAAGAAAAGTATGAAAGGAATTATCAAGCAAGCGCCATGAAAGAAATTTTTGCTTGATATTGGCCCAGGAAGGATGGGATGTATGTAGAAGCTAAATAGTTAGCAACTATTGAATGATGTATGACTTGTGATTTTATATGAATGTATAGGAATGAACAAGTATGAATATTATGATAATCATTTCCCTAAGTAGATGTTAGGGGTATGCGGGAATGATTAACTTGACAGATAAGTTTTAAGAAATCAGCTTGAATAAATGAACGATGATCATGGAATAATGTAATAGGATCGCATTGAATCATGCAAGATTTATTTACCAAATGTATTAGACAAGTTTTAAAGTAGTAATGACCGATTCATCATGAAGGATGATCGAATGAAAGCATGTTGTCGAAGTTTGAGGTATGTAATTACGAAGGGATACGGGTAGACCTGTCAGAAGGTATGTATTCAGGTTTCGGGGACGAAACCTTCTTTAAGGGGGTAGACTTGTAACACCCAAAAATTTTAGAAGTCATAATATGATATTTTAATCTTGATGTGTTTAAAAAAGAATAATGTAAATGTAAATTTTTGTTAAAGAAAGCTAAATTATGAGCTAGTAAATAAGTAAAAATGACTAACCAAGTTAGTCATTTGGGGTAGTACATGAAATGTTATAAAGAAGGAGGGACCAAACTTGTTAAATGAGATGAATGTTTGGATAAACAAAGAAAAATGCAGAAAATTGAGAAGAATGTGTGGGTTTGGTCGTGGGTTTGAGAGAGGGCAAAGGGGTTCTTCCCTAAAAATCAATCCAACACAAATCTACCCCAATTGTTGATGTTAGAAGCTGGAATTTTATGCATGAAGCTTTATCTAAGCTTAATTAAGTACTCTTGATCTAAGGTATGTAGTAATTTTGGAAAATTTGATGTATGATGATGCAATTGGGTCTTTCGATAATTCGTATGTGCATGTGAAAATTTGATGATAGGGAGTTATAATTAGTCCATAAGACTTTACTAAAGTATGAAATTCGGATTAGATTGATGATTTTTATGTAGACCCATTTATGTATGAAAACTCTATGAAAATGATGATAATCTTGAGTAATGTTAGTTGTAGTATGATATGTGAAATTGAATTATGCTTATTGATGTTAAATAAACCTGAGAATTTGAAGAAATTATTTGTTAATGATGATTGCCATGATTTGGAAAAGACTTGGTAGGAATATGCTTATAATGCTTGTACATTATGCTTGTTAAGTTGTACGCACACTAGGTGCTCGATGAAATGCCTTGGGCTGAATTTGATAAGTTTAATTTAGACACTTGTTGTCAATATGTAATGATAATCAAAGAGAATGTGATTATGTTAAGTTGTTGGTATAATGGCTCAAAAGGGGTAAAATGTGAAATGAAAGTTTATGTAAATTCTAAACGTATGATTCCATGTTTAGGGACAAGAAAGGAAGAAAGTTCAAGTCGATCACAAGCAAAGGAAAAGCAAGGCCAAGGTAAGTTCTTATGAACTTCGTTTTGTTAGAATGTAGATTTTTATGTTAGTTCTTATAATGTAAATTTGATTGAAGTCCATGTTGAGATTTATGGTTAATGTTATAACGAGGAAATTGGTGAAGTATTGGATTAAATGGTAGGTATATTCGATGACCCGTATGAACGGGTCAAAAGTATGAAAAGTAAATTATGTTGATGATGTAAGGACCCGTAGTTAAACGGGTCAAATAAGATGGAAACGCAAGGCGATTGTAATGGCTATGTGTTGACTTTTAAAAAGTCAAACTAGCAAAGTATGTAAAAGATGGATGTGTGTCTAAGCAAATGACCCGTGTGAGCGGGTTGGACGAAATGTTAAGTATTCATGATATTAGAGATGGAAATGTGCAATATCCATTTATTTGGAGTTGTCATTTGTGAAGGATGAATGAAAGGGTAATTTAACTTGGTAACGGGTCAAATAAAGAAGTAAGGAAAGTTGCATTAGTAATGTAATTTAAATGAACTAACATGTAAGTTGTTGTTATAGATGTAGGTAAATCGCATGCTTGAACTAGGCGGCTCGGAACGAACACTCTACAAGGCCTATACGCGCTTCCGAATGCAAGATTTGTCAAACGGGTCGAAACTTAATGTTAACTTTTGAAACCTTGTAAATTTAGCTTTTATGGTATTTTGTTAGTATGATAAATTGATGTAAGTTAGTTGTGAAGTTTATGACTATCGAACCGTTAGATGAATGTTTTAAAAGTCTTTAAATTCGTTTCGATTTTTGGTAAGGGTATTTTTGTAAAAATACCAATGTTAGTAAAGAACGTTATCATGTTGTGTCGTTTTGATCGTTTGACAAAGATGGGCGTTTCAAATGCGATGGGTAAACGTGCCGGATTCACCGCGCATGTAACCAATCAGGAGTCGCCATGTAAGGCGGGATTCTCGGAGTGACGGTTACCACGCGCGTGTGGGCCTCACTTAACTGACGGAAAGCCGAACCATCAGGTACAAGATGATGATGGCCGTGTCAGCAGTCAACTCAAACATCGCTGTCAACGACATTTCGCACCAACCTGTCTGAATTCAAATTTCAAGGTTTTTCCCGCTCAAAATTACAACAAACTTCATGCAGAAGTTACTCAGGCCGCGCAGCATTCATAATTATCCAATGAACCTGCGTGCTTACACTCAAAAGCAGAGAATTATCAACAGCCAAATCTGGTAGTCGCGCCGTAGTAACTAATAAACACTTACACACGCGTCGCCCACCAATATCAAGCAAGCATTTCTCACAGCTAGCACTTTCTTTATTCTAAGTCCAGAGCTCCAACCACTTACTTCACGCATGGTGCAGCACTGGACTGGGGGACTTGAAGGGGTATGGTCCCAAAAAGCCGCGCAGACCAGTCAGGTCGCGCGCTGGACCATACTCCTTACTCAGCAAGCTGATCAATTTCCAGACCCGCGCGGGCTGTTCAAAGCAGAACATGGCCTCGCGCGAGGTCCAGACAAGAGAAAACATCAGTTCTCACACTTAGTGTTCTGGATAAGAGCCTCCAGCTCCTACAACCTTGTGCGGGCCAGTTACTTGTAGAGCAAGGGTCGCGCAGGAGTTACGGCGCAAGGCCACTTCAGAGAGTACACAAGGTACAAGTGGCAGAAGGGCGAGCCAATCAGCGTCCACCAGGCTGTGCTCTATCGAGCTCCACGATCCTCAGACGTGCAGGAGACAATAAGTACACAAGGACGTTGACGTGGCACCAATCAAGGGGCAGCGACACCTGCCCCATGATCTCCACTTACTTGCTGATGGCAGAGGGACAGCAAGGCCGACAACTGGGACACGTGGCTCCAATCATGGTGCGCCAGCACCGGAGATCTTCTAGAAGGCACTAACGGTCGATACCAGTGAGACAAGAAGGATATTCCCTGTTTGTCGCCTTCCGGCCCAAGGCCCATCAGCCCATCTCTTCTTACACCTCTCCGGCTATAAATAGAGACCTCCATGCACATGTTAAACATTCTGCTCTCTTCACTCTCACTCTTAACACACACTTATTTCCTCAAAGCAGATACTTATTCTCACGCCGGAGTCTGGTTAAGAGGGAAACCCCTATATTCCCCTCTTAACGAGCTAACGGTGTTCTGTTTTACAGGAAGAACGGATCGAATCGGAGCTCAGGAAAGTTTAAGAAGATTAACCCTCATGTTTGAAACATAAACCAAACTAATTAACCCTAAAATTAGTTCCGTGTTTCTTCAGTACACTATTTTCTCTTTAATCTATCATTCCATCCATAATACACAAAATGCACATGTGCATTTTTGTCATTTCTTTGACAAATTCTGTAATTCATTATAAATATTAGACAATTGCACTTTCATTTACACTACCATGTGTAATACAATACTTTTTACATTACTAATATCATAAATGCACATGTGCATCTATATGTATCAACATGAAATAAGGTGTTTTGGTACACTACTTTGAATACACTTTCCCTTTCATCTATCATACCATCCATAATACACTACCATTACCTCCTACCATCCATAATACAATACCATTACCTCATACCATCCATAATACAATACCATTACCAATATTTTCACTTTATTACATGTATGTAAACACCATTTATACCATCCAATCAACATATTACATCATAAATTGACAACTATAACCAAACCATCAACCACTAGATATAACTAACCAAAAAACATGTATATGGGCCTACTTCTCCATTCAAAATCACAAACTTTTTGTACCAAAACACGTTATATCATGGTTATACCTAATGATGCACATGTGCATTTTGAATATTGATAATGTAAAAAGTAGTGTATTACAGATGGATTGTAAATTAAAGTGCAATTATCTATTCCTGATAACGTATTACCGAATTTGTCGAATTAATGATACATATGCACATGTGCATGGATCACTGTTACTCGAAAAAAAAAAGTTTTTTTTTTTGTAACGAAATATAGCGATTTTTTTTTTTAAATATTAAAAAAAATTGAGTGCTTTTTTGATTTTTTTTAGATTTTATTTTGTGTTCACATTGGTTCTCGCGTTCTCGCAATAAGGGTGGTTCTCGCATGAACCTTACCCTATATATATATATATTCTAGGGTTAGGATTGTGTAAGAAGCACTAGGCTAATTGAGAAACTTAAGAAACATTCTGAACCACACATTTTCCTAAGCTATTCGTGGTATACACATATGTATAGATTAAAATTAACTATATACGTATGTTTATAATTATCTACACTATAATGTGTTAAGAGCTACAACGAAGAGTAGTGTCAACCAAACGATTTCTAGTAGTGGAAGAGGAAGATGGTGCTTCCTTGTAACATTATCTACACTAAGCAATTAAAGCTCAAGAATTAGGGATACAAACGAATCGAACGAACACGAATAAGATCTTGTCTATGTTTTTTATTTAAGAAAAGAAATGTGTTCATCAACTGTTCATAAACTCTTAACGAACGATCCATTTTGTTCGTGTTTGTTCATTAAGTATATTAACGTGTTCGTATTCATTCGTTAATTTAGGTAATAAGCACAAAAAAAATAAACGTTCATGCACACAAACAATCATTGTTATATATGACAATTCAATGTGCTTGGCTACAGTACCCTGCCAAGCAGGCTAACACTCTTTTTAATGGCCACTAATTCTGTCTTGGGTAGGGCTCGAACCCTTGATCTCAAGGGTATTAACACCTTAACTTCAATAATTTTGTCAATTGGACTAGGGATGGCAATGGATCGGGTTTGGGACGGGTTTAGGTAATCCCAAACCCAAACCCGGTTAGATAAGCTTGTCCCAAACCCGTCCCAAAATCCGTCGGGTTTCTAGCGGGTAAATACCCATCGAGTATCGGGTATACCCACGGATTTCGAGTAAACCCATTAATTTAAAAAGATTACTCGTTGGGTATACTTATCTCAAAACCCATTGGGTATCGATCGGGTAACTACTAACCGGTTACATTTTTTATTGTCACTATAAAAATATATATCTACTACAATGTATACGGAATAGAATACATATATGTGTAAAAAATGGATGTATCATATATATACATATTTAATAATATAAAAGAAATTATATCGGATATACAATCGGGTAAACGGGTACACTTTATCGGGTAATTGGGTCGGGTAAACGGGTATATCACTAAATTCCAAACCCTTCCCAAACCCACGAAAAAAATAAAAACTATTCCCAAACCCGATTAACCGACCCTAAACCCGTCCCAAATGTATCGGGTTTCGGGTTTACCCAGCGGGTTCGGGTTTAATTGCCATCTCCCTAAATTGGACTCAACCCCCACCCTGCTAACACCCTTTTTACTTTTTTAATTTTGCCTACCTCACTCCCTCAACTTTCAGCATTATCACTGTAACCCCCTCAACTTTCAGCATTATCACTTACACCCCCAACTTTCTAAAACTTTGTAAAATGTCATTTTGACCTCTTCGAGTTTCTAAAGTTTTAAGAAACTATTCTTTAACCGAAAGAAAACACTATTTTCTCACACACTTATTTTTATGGAGGTGTCAATATAACTCGAGTTGGTGCTTATTTTCGACGTATTTTTTTTAAATGAGTCAGATCAATATAATAAGTTTTAGTGCGTACTTTTATGTACGCTTTTTGTTGGTCTACGTTTTGTTGTAAGTTTTTTTCGGAAACGAGTCGGGTCAAATATATTATATTTTCATTCAAATGTATAAATTCGAGTTACTTTACTTTTTGATATCGTCGCACTTTAATAACCTTCTTTTTTTTTCTTCAAACCAATTTACATTATTGCCCCTGAATTTTAATAAATTTATCAAAGAACCCTAAACTTACTCTTTTCTTAGATATTTTTCTTTTTTTTTTACTTTTGTTATTTTTATCTGCATTTTGTTTATTTTTATCTATGTTTCTAATGTTTTGACGTATATTTTTGCTTTTAAAGTGAGTACTAGTATACCGTTACACTTTTCTAAAAGGTTTTTGGAATATTACTACCTATTTTGCTACAATGTGTAGGTTTGTGTTAAGGCTTTGCTTTTCTGTATAAAGCTTCGAATACATTTATTTATTTCGTAAATGGTAACTTTTTTAACGGTTTTGTTTTCCTATGACTTTATTTTTTTAATAGCTTTCGAGGAAGATAGTTGCTTTATTTATTAGTAATTTTTGAGGACATTAATTTTGTCTATGGTTTAAAACGCTACAACGTGTACGGGCATAATTCTACTTCATATTCATAATAAATAAACACATACGAATATATATTAAATTTCGAATAAAATCATATCTTTCATCACAACATTACATTAATCCATCTAAAATATACTAACCTAATAATCAAACATACTTGACATAATAATAACAAACATAATTAACCTAAAATGATGTCACAAAAAACAAATTCTCATATTAAACTTAAGTGTTCATTTAATCCAACCAAAATATACTTGAAGTCGTCGAACAAGCAGCAAATAAGCTCAACACATACGAACATAAATGAAGATGTTACTCGACGTTCACAAACATAAATGACATGTTCGTTCATTTAACTAAATGTACAAAATTTGTTATTCGTGTTCGTTCATTTATTGAACAATGAATGAACACAAACAAACTTCTCGTCAAACAGTTCAAGAACTGTTGTTAAGTGTTCGGTTTGTTTGCAGCCTTTTAAGAAGGAAATAAATATTAACTCTTTTTTGTGAAGATGAAATGTAGTAGTTGACAACTTCAAGAACACTTGTATTTTTGACCACTAATGTTTGAAAGTATACGAGTATGTTAACTTTAAGGCAACAAAAACTTAATTCCCCCATTCACCGTTTGAATTCATAACAATGTTCACGCTTCCTCTTCATTTGCTAATTAAGACCACAAGTTACTCAGATCTAGCAAAAGGATGTCTGTAGAAAGTGGACCCGTCAATAGCTTTAAGGCTAGTGACAAAATGGGTGGGTTAAGTAGGTTTGGGTAATGGGTTAGGATGGGTTTATTAAGAAATAGGTTAGAATAAGTTTAGGTCAAGATGGGTTTTTGTCAAGATGAATTTGGGCATGATAAAAAATTATAAAAAATCCAAAAATTATAAAAAATCAAAAAAATAATAAAAAATTCTAAAAAATCAAAAAAATTCTAAAAAATCCAAAAAATAAAAAAAAATCCAGAAAATTCTAAAAAAATCAAAAAAATTCTAAGAAATCAAAAAATTCTAAAAAAATCAAAAAATACTAAAAAATCAAAATAATTCAACAAAAAATGATAAAAAAAATCCAAAAATTTCTAAAAAATCCTAAAGATCATAAAAAATTATAAAAAATAAAAAATATTCTAAAAAATCCAAAAAATTAAAAAAAATTCAAAAATATCAAAAATAATTAAATAATCAAAAATATTCAAAAAATCAAAAAAAGTAATAAAAAATTCTAAAAAATCAAAAAATTTCTAAAAAATAAAAAAAATCCAAAAAATAATAAAAAAATTCTAAAAAATAAAAAATTTCAAAAATAATAAAAAATCCAAAAAATCAAAAAAAATCAAAGTAATTCTAAAAAACTCAAAAAAATCAAAAAATTCTAAAAAATCAAAAGAATTCTAAAAATCCAAAAAATTGTAAAAAATCCAAACATTCTAAAAAATCATAAAATATTCTAAAAAAGAAAATAAAAATTTAAAAATCCTAAAAACTTTTTTTAGAATTTTTTGGATTTTTTTATTATTTTTTTGATTTTTTATACTTTTTTTTATTTTTTTGTATTTTTTTAATTTTTAGATTTTTTTTGAATTTTTTATTATTTTTTTGATTTTTTAGAATTTTTTGGATTTTTGATTTTTTATAATTTTTTAGAAATTTTTGGAATTTTTTGAATATTTTGGATTTTTTATTATTTTTTGTTGATCTTTTAGAATTTTTTGATTTTTTAGAATTTTTTGATTTTTTAGAATTTTTTGCTTTTTTATTATTTTGATTTTTCAGAATTTTTGGGATTTTTTTAATATTTTTTTTTGTTTTTTTTTATTTTTTTCATTTTTTTCATTTTTTAGAATTTTTATGATTTTTTATTATTTTTTAAGTTTTTAGAATTTCTTGGATTTATTATTTTTTTTTTTTTAATTTTTTTGATTTATTACTATTTTTAATTTTTTAGAAATTTTTTTATTTTTTTGAATTTTTTGGATTTTTTTATTTATTAAAAAAATTTTGATTTTTTTATTATTTTTTGGATTTTTTGGAATTTTTTGGATTTTTTTATTTTTTTTGGATTTTTTTAGATTTTTTTATTTTTATTATTATTTTTTATTTTTTAGAATGTTTTTTGATTTTTCTGGTTTTTTAGAAAATTTTTATTATTTTTATTTTTTTATTATTTGTGAAGCCAACATCTACGAACACTCGAATAAGATGAAAAATCTGCCTGTGATGCTCTTATTGAGTTACTCATTTACCCTGCGTAATACCCATCCTTACCTACGAATTATTTTAAATATATATCATATAACCCATCCTGACCCATCATTAGTTATTGCTTAACCTATCCTAACCCATTCTCATTTTTAAAATGACCCAAAAAACCCAAATTGGTTTTATTTGCCAGGTCTAGGTATGGTGATGGTCCTCCAAGGGAGGATGATCCGCCACGTAGGCGCCACGTCATAGTCCTCCCAAGGATGGTTCATCCCACAAAACTAGAGGGTATGGAGGATGATCCTACCCCACCACTTTTATGTTTTTTTTTTTAATCTTCTACTTTTTTTTAACATTTAACAAATAAACTAACAAAATATTTTCATTAATATTAAAAAACCTTACTTAAACTTAAAAAAACAACATAAACTTAAAAAAATAAACTTAAAAAAACATAAACTTAAAAAAATCCTAATATATTAAAATAAGCTACTAGTCTTCGTCTTCCATGTCGTCGTCGGGTTCGTTTTGAGCGTTATTCCAAATGTACTCCACCAAGTCCGCTTGTAGGTTATGATGTGTGTACTCGTTACGTAGAGCGAACATGTTCAAATCTTGTTGTTCCCCACTAACTGGAACAGAATTTCCAGTAGGCGCGTTTTCGTCGTACTCGCATATCGCTCTACCTTCGTCTTCAATGATCATGTTATGAAGGATGAAACAAGCGTACATAATGTGTCGTAACCTCTTTGGTGTAGCCGAATGTGCTGGATGTTCAATGATTTGCCATTTTTTTGTAGAACACCAAAAGCCCGTTCAATATCTTTTCTCGCACCCTCTTGATACTTCGCAAATTTTTTTATTTTTTCGTCTGTCGGGTGCGGAATAGTTTTAACGATTGTCGAGTACGTTGGGTATATTCCATCGGCTAGGTAGTAAGCTCACTGTATTCCACCCTCGAAACCGTAAAATTTGTGTCAGGACTTGTACCCGCCACTACATCCTCAAATATCTGTGACTGATATATGATGTTAAGGTCATTGAGCGAACCAGGTAGACCAAAAAAAGCATGCCAGATCCAGAGATCCTGTGACGCAACAGCCTCTAGAATAATAGTCGGATGTCCATGATCTCCCCTAGTATACTAACCTTGCTAGGCAACTGGACAGTTCTGCCACGGCCAGTGTCACACCCCAACCGATGGCGGAAACATCGGGGCATGGCACTGAGCGAAACAGATTGTCCAGAAGTTTCCATAACAATTATCATTACCAATTAATTTAAAGTAACATGTCCCATACCATGTCTTAAAAGGCAAACAAATTATTACAGACAAATCTAGTCAAGTAGTTCTGTTCCGACAACTCAGATTTATACATAGATAGTTTATTTATTGGTTTCTAGGACCTCTTTTCCTAGCCTCGATTTCATCACAGCACAGAGAGCATCCTAGACCTTTCCTTGCCTCAAGTTCACAGCAAGCTAAGCATAAAAACAACTTAAGCACCTGTCACATACGTTAAAGTAACAGTCAATACACATAGTGTAAAGGTGAGCATACAAGTTTGATAATAACATATAGAGTTCGAAAGCATTACGCATAACCAGCACGTACACAGAGTGAAATGAGGCATGTTAGTTATCGACATGAACCTATCGATACCAATGACTGCGGGTTGACTGCTCAAGGCAGTTCGCAATACATTCTCACCACTGTGAGCCATGTAATTAATTGTCCTTAACAACCCCCGAGTGAACGGGTGCTGAGTCCAAACTAATAGTACTACCGTTGCTAAGGCAGGTAGACAGCAATCCATGTGTAAACACAACAAACAAGCATTCATTTAGTCACGTATACATGCGATAACGATTAGCGTTTAAAGTATTGCGTAGTGTGTTCGATGTGATTTTGTATAAGTAACGTATGTAACACCCAAAAGTGCATAAAGCAAAAAAGGATCGAGTATACTCACAGCGATGATGGATTGAAGGGAGCGCTAGAGAGTAGGGTTAGCTTGAATAGATTGATAGCATAACGATAAGTGACGCGTAAAACGGAACAAGGTACAAGTGAGTCGGACAGCAGTTCGGTCGGATGGTAATCCGGTCGGACAGCCAGTCATGCGGGTGACAATCCGTTCGGACAGTAGTCCGGTCGAATGACTGTTTTAGTGGATTGTTTCCTCCTTTGAGAAGGATGTGTTTGTGTATGATGGCTTGACTTTTGAAGTTTTCGTTGTAGCATTTTGAAAACATTGAAGTATCTCTACCTTTCAGGTCGGTCGATCGGACGGTCATTCGATCGGATAGCAACCCGTTCGGCTGGGCACTTCAGTGAGAACAAGTTCACAGCAGGGCGGTCACTCGGTCGGATGTCCATTCGACCGGGTGGCAACCCTGTTACTGAACATGTTGAAAATTGTTTAAGTTTTAAATGAATCAAGATGCAACCCGATCGGACGGTGGGTCGAGCGGATGGCAACCCGGTCGGACAGCAGTCCGGTCGGATGACAACTCGTCCCAACGACTTGATCGTGCTGTTACTTGATCTTGCTTGAAGCGCTGTAACTTGAGCGAGACGTTGTGATGACTGGTTTAAACAATGGGGACCCCATCTTGTCCCAATGACCTGGCAGAACAAGAATCACCCTAGTCCGTCAGTGCACGGTTCGAGACGGTTGTTCGTGTCCAAACCCGAAATCACTATCTTTCAGTTGGAATTTGGATCTAACACTGATGCATCACTAAGAACGAGTAGACGATCAGTGTTAGCCCCGATTCCACCGGGTTTGAGTGCATTGAGTGTAAAAGAGTTGAAAGAAAGATGAAAAACCATCTTTCAATCCTTTTTCTTGGGAATATGTTTAGATCTATGAAGATCTTCGTTTGTTTATGTGGAAATCGGTTAGATCTAAGTTGTTCTTGGTGGAATGAGGCCAAAACATGAAGTTCTTCAAGAACACATGATGACGTCATCCTAGAACACCTTGAATCTTGATGATTTCATGGTTAAAAGTTAAGATTCAAAAGATAGAAAGGTGTAGGAGTGCGTGTAGATTAAGGAAGTACAATATTTAGGACGAGATCTTACCGAAATTGCGAGAAATAGAAGGAAAAAGCGAGTAGGAGCACTGGTCGGACGTCACTTGCCAAAAGTGGAAAGAATGAAAGTGACAAGGGGTATTTATAGGATTCCCAAAGTGGAAAGGGCTGATTGGTCGGATGGCATCTCGTTCGGGTGACAGCCCGGCCGAGTGGTTCCTCGGTCGGATGGCACTTCGCTCGGGTGGCAGCCCGGTCGGATGGCAATCCGGCCGGCTGGCACCTGGTTCGAGTGCTCGGCGCGACGAGTTTTGACGTTTCGATTGCGATTGCGAGCGTTGCGATGCGATATGCTTTCTTAGTCAAATTACTTTTAATCCCAACTACTCATATCTTGCACTGTCTCTTCTCTACCAATTATCATACTGTTTCGATTGCGATTGAGTTCGATTGCGTTTGAGTTTCGATTGCGATTCGATTGATTACCACACATAACATAATTTAAACATGCACAAGTAACACATAAAGCACACACACACATATACAATAACCAAAATGCGTAAATCGAGTTGCGAGTGCGATTACGATAGCGATAAAGCGATTAAACATGCGATAAATAGCGATTACCATGCGATTATTAATAGATATTCCACATAATACAACTAAAGAGAAAATAAAATAGACTAATTACAAGTCAAAGAAGTCAAAACAGGAATTGAGCAAGGGGAGACAGATCGCAATTAGCAATCTTGTCTTCCTTTGACTTCAATCTTGACTTTGACTTTGACTTTCGAAACACGGGGTGTTACAGCCAATGCATGCAATCAATGCTCCCAAGCATTCCTGGGAAACCATGTCTCTGTTCATGTGCTTGATATAATTTTTGAACGTCGTTTGCGTTCGGTTTCCGGAGGTATCTCTTGCTATACAATTTGACAACCCATTCGCAAAACTTGTGCAAACATAGACGTGCGGTTCTTTCAGACATCCTTATATACTCGTCTAACGCATCGGGCGTGTAACCGTATGCCAGTTGGCGAATGGCCGACGTACATTTTTGTGAATTACTGAAACCCCTTTGCCCCTAGCGTCGTTTCGCAGTGTAAAAAACGGATCAGACTGGGCCATGTCGCCTGCGATACGTAAAAAAAAGTGGACGACTCATGCGGAACCGACGTCGAAAAATCTCGGCTGGGTACACGGGTTCGTCGGCAAAATAATCGGCAACTAGTTTATCGTGGGCGGCTATAAATTTAGAACGAAACATAAATGAAATTAATTATAAAATACATTTTCAAATCTATATAAAACATATGGAAAAAATAGTAAAGTAACTTCTTGGTCTCGGTTTAATTTTGCTCGTCTAGTTAGCCGTTGGGACGACGCTTCATCACCCGCCATGAAGACCTGAGCCGCGTTCATAATCATGTTGTGCATAGTTGCATCCTCTTCCGACGATGATGAATACCACGTAGACAAAGAAGATGAAGAAATGGAAGAAGGTGAAGCCATGGTAATTTTTGAGAGTGAGATGGTGTGGTAGTGGGTAAAAATGGTATAAAAATTGATGAGTTTTTATAAAAAGGGAATATGGGTTATAAAATGTGAGAGAGATATGAGATTGTAGTGGGTGAAAAGTTGTGAAAAATGGTGTAAAAGAGGTGAGTATTTATAAAAGTGGGAGTGAATTGGGTATAAATTTGAAATATAGCCGTTTTTTTAATAAATGAAAATTGTGAATTTGATTTTTTTTAAACGGTAACATTATACATCGGTCCCCACAATTTTTTGGCATTTAGTGCCCGTCGCAAACGTCTTGTGCTTGCCGGAGAGGACGGGGACGTGGGGGGGCGGGATGGTGTTGATGGCGGCGCCGGACCTTGACGGTATGGGGACGTCCCCCATACCGCATAGCCTAAGACATTTGAGAATAGATCTTTAAGATCATGGGGTATGGTGAGGATAGTCCTCAAAGGGACTATCCGCCACATAGGCGCCACATAAGCATAGGAGGAGGACCATCCCCTTGGGGACTATCCAAGGGTGTGGTGGATGGTCCTTCCCCATTTTATTATTATTATTTTTTCTGCCATATTAATTAAAACAAAGTAAATAAAAATAAAAAAGTTACATTTAAATAAAAACCTAAAGTTACATTTAAATAAAAATCCTAAAGCTACATTAAAAAAAAACCTAAAGTAACATTAAAAAAAAACCCTGAAATTACATTAAAAAAAACCTAAAGTTATATTAAAAAAAAAGCCTAAAGTTACAAATAAATAAAAAAACTACGCGTTGTTTTCTCCGAGACTCCAAATGTGATCGATCAAGTCCGATTGAAGATTGGCATGTGTTAAATCGTTATGTAACGAGAACCTGTTTAAATCTTGTTGTTCTCCGCTAACCGGAACATTATTCTGCTCCACCGCATTCTCGTCATACTCACAAATTGCATGTCCTTCGTCTTCGAGGATCATGTTATGCAGCAGAATACAAGCATACATACAGTATCGCAACGTTTTGGGTGTAAAAGCGCGTGCTGGGTTTTCAATAATATGTCATCTTTGTTGGAGAACCCCAAAACACCATTCAATATCTTTTCTAGCCGTTTCTTGAAACTTGGCAAATTTCTTTCTTTTTTCATCTGGAGGATGCCTAACCGTTTTAACAATTGTAGAGTATTGTGGGTATATTCCATCGGCGAGATAATACCCGCGTCTGTACTCCACTCCCGAAACCGTAAACCTCGTATCAGGACCGATCCCTTTTATAACATCGTCAAAAACCTCAGAATTTTGTAGAACGTTGTTGTCGTTATTTGAACCAGGAATCCCAAAGAAAACATGCCAAATCCATAGGTCTTGAGACGCAACAGCTTCTAGAATTATTGTTGGATGTCCCTGATCGCCTCGCGTATACATTCCTCGCCAAGCGGTAGGACAATTCCGCCATGGCCAATGCATGCAATCAATGCTCCCGAGCATGCCTGGAAAACCGTGCATTGCTTGGTGGTGTTGATACAAATTTTGGACGTCATTGTAATTCGGTTTTCGCAAATATTTTTGGCTGTAGAGCCTCCCCACAAATTTGCAAAACTTGTATAAACATTCTCTAGCAGTTCTTTCGGACATCTTTAAGTATTCGTCCCAAGCATCGGCTGCCGTCCCATAAGCTAGTTGACAAATCGTCGCAGTGCATTTCTGTAAGGTGGTGAAGCCCATTTTGCCTCTAGCATCGGGTCGCAAGGTAAAAAACGGGTGATAAGCGGCTAAATCGTCGGCAATACGTAAGAAAAGTCGACGACTCATTCTGAAACGGCGTCTAAAAATAGCCTCCGAGTACAGCGGCTCGTCGGCAAAGTAATCGGCGAATAATCTTTGGTTAGCACCTACAAGATAACAAAATATATATACAACTTATAATTAAAAAAATAAGACTAAAAACATAAAAATAAAAAATTAAGAATAAAAATATCACTAACTTTCTCGGTCTTGCTCGATGTGTGGGTTCCTGTTTCGTGGTTGTGACGAAACCTCCTCCTCCTCTTCTTCTTCCAAAATTAGTTGTGTCGCCTCTACCACCTTGTTTATAAAATATTTTACGGCTTCCATGGTGTCCGTCGAACCCGATGAAGAGGAAGATGACATGGTGTATTTTTTAGAGAAGATTATGTGGGTATTTTGTATAAAAATGTGGGAGTTGTTTGGAGAAAGTGGGTGAATTTTGGTATAAAAGTGGATAAATATGTGGGTATCTATAAAGGTTTTAAATTAAATGATTTTTTTTACATAGCCGTTATGTCAACGGCATTGTTGAATGGACCCCACAAAATTTGGCTCGTCTCCATCATCTTGGAGGAGCCGTGAGAGACGCGACGGGCCCAGGAGGGGCGGTGTGCGACGGGCCTGGACGGCGTCGACGGTCCAGGGACGGAGCCCGTACCCCATGGTCTAATGGTTTTGTATGTGATAGAACTGACAGCAATTACGCAATATCCTTGTCCTTTTCCTTTCTTCTAGATAACATCTCCTTGTCTCCCTTTTTGCTTGTCATTTAATATTCGACCATACCTTTCAAAAAAAATTTAATATTCGACCATGTGTAATGTGTCACGCCATCCTGACCCTGACATGACCTCTCCATGAAACGTGGCTCCAGCATGGGCGGACCACCAACAGTAACAATCTTACAAAGGGTAATCTCCGTTGCTCTTAAATGCTTCGGTAACGCTACGACGATAGTGTAAATTTTAGAAAAATTTACTTTTTTTCGATTTCGTTATCAATTTATTTTAAAACGTTACCCCTATACGGATTTTTTTGATTTGTCACTGGCCACTCTCCAGCCAAAGTGATGGGGGAGTTAGAATTTTGGACGTTAAGTGGTTTTTTTTTTTTTTTTGAACGGCGATTGACTCCAACAGTCGAGAGGATCACACCCACATTGCATGGGTCCCTAGTCCCCCTCGGGCGAGGCATCCGAGGTTGACCATAGGCGCTCCACGAGAAAATTTCCAGCCGACAGCCACTTGACTGCCGTTGCAGCCTCCGCACTCAAGAGCCGGAGTAACCGCACTGTAATAGAAAACTCGTGTGCGGCTCAAGACTCG